>PVLD010021284.1:0-31850 GCA_004027595.1 Dinomys branickii | reverse complement strand
CACTCAGCTACCTAATATTTGACAAAGGGGTCAACCAAACCCACTGGAAAAAAGAAGGCCTGTTTAATAAATGGTGCTGGAAAAACTGGCTTGCCTCTTGCCGAAAACTGAAAATAGACCCCAGTCTATCACCATGCACCAAACTCAGGTCAAAATGGATCACAGACCTCAACATTAAAACAGAAACTCTAAACCTATTTGAAGAGAAAGTAGGTAAAAATCTTGAAGACATAGGAGTAGGCAGAGAATTCATGAACAAAAGTGAAACTGCAAGGGAAACACTTCAAAGAATAAATAATTGGGACCTCATCCTACTGAAAAGTTTTTGTACATCTAAAGAAATCACCAGCAAAGTAAAAAGAAAACCCACAAATTTGGAAAAAATCCTAGCTTAGTGTCCCTCAGACAAAGGACTGCTATCTAGAACATACAAAGAATTAAAAAACATGTACCTGTCCAAATTCAAAGACCCAATCCAGAAATGGGCATCTGAGATGAATACACACTTCTCAGATAAAGAAATACAAATGGCAAATAAATATATGAGAAAATGTTCCACATCCTGAGTCATTCAAGAAATGCAAATAAAAACAACATCGAGATATCATCTCACCCCAGTAGACAGGCCAGTATCAAAAAGCTATCCAACAACAAATGCTGGCGAGGCTGTGGAGAAATAGGGACTCTATTACACTGCTGGTGGGAATGCAGACTGGTGCAACCACTGTGGAGAGCCGTTTGGAGATTTCTCAGCAAACTAGGTCTAGAGGTTCCATTCAAACCAGCTATTCCCCTTCTGGGTATTTTCCCAGAAGATCTGAAAACATCGTATCCCTCTGATATATGTGCACCCGTGTTCATAGCAGCGCAATTTGTAATAGCTAAAATGTGGAAGTAACCCAAGTGTCCATCCACAGAAGACTGGATTAAAATATTGTGCCATTTTTATATAATGGAATATTATTCAGCTATAAAGAAAGACAGTTTTTGGGACTTTGTAGGCAAATCGTCAAAACTGGAGTCCATACTCGTAAGTGAAATAAATCAGTGGTACATGTTCAGGCAACGTATTGTATCACTGGTGTAAGAACCCGAGGGTGGGAATATAAACTAAGAGACATGAAGGTAATCTGCTCAAAAACAAATAACGGGACGAGGGATAGGAGAAAAGAAAGAGGCAAAAATGTATGTATGTATATATGTATATACATATGTGCAGGAGGGCTAACATGGTTCTACTAGTGTATTATATCAATTAATGCTAAGGAATAATTGATGACGGGTTATTCGATCAATCTTGTATGTCTGTATGTGTTATCCTGAGCACACACTTCAAAGTAATTGATATGCAAAGCAGCAACTATTGTTGGTTTTTATTTTTTTTATTTCTTTTTATTTTATTTTATTTTATTTTGTCTTCTGTTTTCTGTTTTTTGTGTTTTTCTGTTGTTGAAATGATTGTTTGACCAATTTCGTATGTCTGTATCTGTGTTCATGTATATACACTTCGAAGATATCAATAGGTAAAGCAACAACCATTCTTGAGTCCATGTCACCTTGTCTGTAAATCAGCTTTGATTGTACTATTTCTTATGCTAATTTGTGTCTGTTTGTTAGTATGTTTTTGTGCTTTTATTTTTTAAAATAAAAATAAAAAAAAAAGAAAGATAGCACCATGTAGTTTGCAGTCTAAAAAGGAAACAAAGTCAGGGCCAGACCGAAAGGGGAAAGAAGGGAAGTTCAAAGATATAGTCAGGGGCTGGGGATATACCTCAGTGGAATAAGCGCTTGCCTAGCAAGCGCAGGGTCCTGAGTTCGATCCCCAGTACCGAAAAAAAAAAAAAAAACAGAGATATAGTCAGTTAAGAAACCACAGATAACAAATATAAATGGTTCAACTGACCCTCCCACCAAGGGCACCTCCTTAGATTAGCAGCAGCAGTTATTACTCACTAAGTGATCATTCAAGTCATACGGTCAAAATAAAAATAAAGGCAGCTGGGTGTGGTGGCACGCGCCTGCAATCCCAGCACTCAGGAGGCTGAGGCAGGAGGATCCTGTCAAGTTCTAGACCAGCCTGGGCTACAAAGTGAGCTAAGGCCAGCCTGAACTGCATAGGGAGGCCCTGTCTCAGAAAGACCAAAAAATAAATAAATAAATAAAAATAAGAGCCAAAGCTTTTAGAGGTGTTTAAAAGACAATCTGAGAAGGAAAATTCATGAATATATTTGCATGCCTTCATTCACTCATGAAGTATTTGTTGGAATCCCCAATGTAGAAAGCTGAGCAGTAAACACGCATAAGTCATACATCCTTAGTGTCAAGATAAGTATCATCAGATTAATATTATGTCTTTATTAGCACAGAAATGAGATGCTTAAACCATAAAATGTCATTCATAAGAAGGAAAGAAAGAAAAAGTTCAATTATCTTATCCCTTTATTAAGCTCAAATAATAGTCTCACTGGGCTAACCTTTCCTAATGAAGAAGAGAGTTATCTGTTTAAAAGTTAACCCATTAGACTCATAGCAGAACACAGGTACTGTCACCTCATTTACTGATCTATGATGCCAAATCTAAATATCAACTTATTGAAACATATCTGTACCTTTAATTCATAGTTATGTTTCAGACAGAGGATATTTTTTCTAAATTGACCCCTTTTTTAAATAAAAGTCAGTATCTCCCATCCATCTTCTTACTGGTCAAGTTTCCCTGTCCTTAGTCCAAATTTAAAGTCTGACTTCAGCATTAATTATGCTTAAATATAGGCTCCCAAAGAGCATAGCTAACCAGAAGAATGGAGGCAGTAGAGACTGCAGTCTTCTGTTTAACCCCAGAATTAGCTGAATAAGAAAAGCAAACACCACCACCACTTATCCGAGAGTCAAAGGAAGCTTTGGAATGGGAGGCTTAAGAGAATACTGTACCTTTCTCCAGGAGCAGCGGTGGACAAGCAAGAAAAACAAGTGCCTAGTGTCAACTCTGAATAATGTATAACGTGATAGGAGAAACAGTGTTGCCACTTATAAAGTCTAGAATATCAGTGTGTTAAAAATTGTGTGGTGGCACATGCTAAAAATGAGACATGTTAATACTGTCCTTTGCTTCTTAATTCATTCGGACCAATATGTTGTTGGTCTGAGATTTTTAAAAACATGTTGAAAGCTCTGCTTTCTGGGATTTTCTGCCTTGGAAGTTTGGGACACAGGTTCTTTCTAGGCCTGTCTACGATCCCTTCTCCTCTAAAAGCACACACGTATGGAGCTGTGCAGCACACCTGTGTCAGAGGGAACTAGGTTCAAACCCCAAATCAGTACAGGTCTGTGACTGCTGGGAAGCTCCTCTCTCATCCTTACCCCGAGTCTTCTCCCAGGTAAAGCAATCTAAAACTCTCTGAGAACTGTGACAATGCAGAGGACATAGTGATGCCAGCACACTTAGTAAATGGGAGCTATTGCTATATTTTTGTGTGCCATTGTTTTAGCTCCATCTATGAAACTGAAAAAGAATTTCAAAAGTTTTCTTTCCAATCGTGCTCTTAGAGCCAAGATTTTAGATTTTCTTTTTATTATAAGTATAATTACCCTAGGGTCAAAGATTAGTAAGAAACTTATATAACTGCTCTATAATTTTCCAGTTCCAAGAAGGCTGTTTAATCTGTGGAAGTAGTTGATCTCAATGGCTATATATGTTATGACTTCAGGTCTCTTAATTGTATATTAATATGTTTATTAAGCAAAGCAAAAGAAATACACAAAAATTCACCCCAACCAACTGTTGCCAAGCTTAGTAGAATGAAGAAAGAACACAACTCCTGCTCTTTGTTCTTGCCCACTAGTCTGTGGTCCCTGGAGTTAGACACTCAACACAGTTACCTACAAGGCAGACTTGGAGAAACAACTGGTCCAAACACTGTTTTAGCCACAAATGGCTATGTTATGAGTAAAACTGTTACAACTTAAAATATTAGTGATATTAATATTCAAAAAAGGACATGGCTTAGAGAATGGGAAGGTAGACTCCATAGTGACAGTTCAACTCTCCAGGTAGACAACTGTCCTAATCCCTTGTTAAATAGGATGCTGGGTTCTACAGTCAAAGCTTTGCTAACATTTCATCCTGTTACTTCCTGTTTTAGGCCCTGAATTCAGAAGCTTCCCCGAACCAGGGTGTCTCCATGAAGGTCCACTCTGTCCTCCCACCAGCTCTGACAGCAAAGTGCTTTAAGAGAAGCAATAGATCAGCTTCCTCAATTCCCAACATACCTGGCAGCCAATTAAAAGTGTCTGTTAGCTGTAAGTAGCACCCTGCCTCACAAATGCCCCATTTAATCCAACTCATACATAGCAAGAATGCAAGAGACTATAGGAAAATGTTAGATGAGTTTTACTTGACTTCTTGCCATCAGAGGTAAACAGCTTTGTGCAGTGCAAAGCAGTTCTAGGTCTCATTTCCTCCTGAACACTCCCCAGCCATTCACAACACCAGTCAGAGGAGGTCAGTCTGGGCTGGAAAGGGAATAGGGGAAGACAGACTTTTTTCGAGTAAAGAAACATCTGCCCCAACAGCTTAAGTAACAAGTTTCCATCTTCATATGACTGTAGCTCAGTTGGTTTTTTTTATCTCTTTGCTTCTCAAGTGACAGGCTCTAAAGACAAAAGTCACACAATGACCAGCAAAAAGCATCCTAAATATGAATAAGATGGAAGCTGAGTGTGGTGGTGTAGGCCTATAATCCCAGCACTTGGGAAGCTGAGGCAGGAGGATTGCTGCGAGTTTGAGGCCAGCCTGTGCTACACAGTGAATTCAAGACCAGCCTAAACTACACTGTGAGACCCTGTCACAATGAACCAAAAGAAAATAATAATAATAAGACAGACAAGTAGGATATATGGATTATTTTTGATAATACATACACTAAAAGAAATGGTGTTGCTGGCAGATGTGGCCCATTGTTCTGTACAGACAGGGCCCCTCTCCAGGGACCTGCCCAGCTGCCAGGAGACGGTGGCCCTCATGGCCTTCCTCACAGCACCAACATCCACTTTCCTCCCTCTCTCAGTCATTCTCTCCCTCCTCTGACTCCCGCCTGCTCCTTGTCCTCTCTCACACTCTCTTTCCAGGTGTACCTACGTGACTCCTCCCTAGGTGCACCAACAGCGACTCTATCACTATGCACCAGAGTAGGCACTGTTCGCTTATTTATGACAATTACCTGGGGTGAAGGGTCAGAAGTTTAAGAGAGATGAAACCTAAGATAGTGAGATGATAATGATCACCACCAAGGCTCAGAGAAGGTGTAGACAGCAGTAAGAGAAGTTTGTTTTCAGTTATATAGGACTGGGAATGGCCAAGGACTGAAGGAAGCAGAACTCGAGTGAATATTTTATTCACCCCTTGAAATGTGTAGTTTTCCATTTGCCTATCAGTGCACCATTTAATAGTGTGTGTTGTCAATACAAGAAATTATATTGATAACTCTGAGCTCTGGACAATTAACGAAGACTTCTATAGTCACACAGAGCTTTCTTGAAGAAGGCTTGATTTAATCAGTATTCAGCCTGCAAGATAGTAGATTCTGCTAAGAGTATCACATGTCAGTTTCCTCTCACATCCAAGTCAGCATGTAGGAGTTTCTGAAAATGATTTTGACTATTTTTGAGATTTGGGAATAAAAAACATCATTATATGCCTACAAAACAGTTTCTGAGACCTTTCGTAAGACTCTAAAGTAATCACATTAAAAAAGATTACAGTCTATGGGAAGATGTTATCTCTTTCTAGTTGTCATTCAGTCGACCTTTATTGATAGACTGTACAAGCCACTGCACTGGGCTCTGTGGGAGACAAAGGAGTGTGCAGTCACAGAACGTGCCTTCAAGGAGTAGATTTACACAAGTGTAGATAAATACCTACAGAAGAAAGCAGAAAATATAACCCACCACAAGGAAGATACAGATAAAGCACTCTGGGTTCAGAGGCAGAAGAGGCCAATTTCAACTGAGGGACTCACAGACATGCTTGTCATAAATGGGTAATTCCAACAAGAAGCTAACAACTTCACCATGTAGGAGCATTTCAATTGCTGGGAACTCCACTGGGGAGCTAAATCTCTTGTGGATATTGTATCTATTATTAGTGTTCCTGTGGATAACATTCCCTAGCCACTTCTTCCACTCAAACATGAAGATGTAAGAGGAAAACATGGGGAGTTAACTCTTGAATTACAATGAAATTAGTAAAAGGACTGAAATAAAGCTTCATTCACTGAGCTAAGCCTCCTGCCCTTTGTATCTAATAGTGATAATCCCATAGCAACTAGAAAACACACTTATCTTATTAACGAGACTGGAATTATTTTAATTAGGTATCTCCACATGCACCAACTGTTAGAAATCAGACTGTTTTGAAACAGTTGTTAATGACTTAACACGGCAAACGTTCTCCTCAATTTCAGGCTGAAATCTGTTTTGGAGACAGATGGGGAAGAGCCCGGCCCTGCAGTGTAGCAGAGGAGAAGCCTAGAGATGTATTTCCATTGGGATCTAGCAAAACAATCTTAGAGACACTCAGAAAGACAACCCTAAACTTGGGTAACATCTGCTACATTAAAAGTTGGAAACCTGGCACTAATGTACATCTAATTATGAGGAGAAATGCTTTATCACAAGTCTCCAACTTTCAAAGTCACCTAACAATATCAGAAGCCCAAGGTCTAAACCCTAATCTTCTGGTTAACCTTGGGGCATTTGGACTCATGCTCCAATAGACCCACTCCTGGGACAAGAATGAAGACTAAATGGAGTTCCATTCTATGCTTCACTTCCTTTTTAAAATGAGGTTATCTTCAGTTCATTATTAATTCATGAAAATGCTTAAAACTTTGAAAAGGCTGTTAAAAAATTTACAGAAATATGTAAGAGGCCCAGTGTTGACCCTCTGAGGATGCACGTGCCCTAGAAATTCTAACCTTTGTTAAACAGATATTCGACCTTGCAGAAGCAAGATGCAGATGTATTAAAAAGCAATATAAGAGGAATAGATTTTGTTTTAGCAACTAGAAAAGTACTATCCTTCTTGGTATTTCTTAGAAAATCAGTCTCGACCTGTCTCTAGAGAAGAAACATGTTCAAAAAATTGCACATTAGTGGAAATTAATTTATTTTAACTTATTTTCTGGTCTAACGAGGAAGGATGAACACTTAGTTCTCTTCCAATCTATCGAGTCTTGTCCTAGGATGGGAAGGAGATAATTCCACAAAAAGTAGGATGGAGGACAGCAAATATAAGCACAGCAATACTGATTCTGAAGTTTACAATATTCTATATTTGGTATTTCTTCAAGGTTGTGATTAACAGAAGTCTTCTCCTTGCATGCCTGTCTGGCATGCCTAACTTCCTAGGCTCCAAAGTTTGAGAACATGAAGAATGGAAGAACTACTATTTGTGCACCACACATAGACACAAACATAGGTGGTGCTTATACAAAGTTTTGCAATTCGGAGAAGATAGCTGGTCTCGATTCCCAAGGTACATGTGGCTTAGTAATCCATTTGATTGCTTCACTGATTAAGTTTTTCAGAACTCTTATGGGAAAGAAAGAGATTACAGTTGTTACAAGGCACAATAACATCTTCAATCTAAGCATTTGAAAACATTATGTACTTTGTAACTTGCAGCCATAACGAACACAATGACTGAAGCACTCTGACGACAGATTCTTCACTCCTCCATTTCTCTAGTTCTCTCATGACCAACCACTTCTATTGGTGCTTAATGACCAAAGCACCATTCTACTGATCATAACATTAAATATACAACTCAAGGAACTGCACTGTATATTCCCTCATTGCTAACCTCCCCTGTGGGAAATGAGGTGAGTAGAAAAGAAGGTAAGGCTTCATGGTGCCAACTAGCCTCAGAATAACAAGTGGAGGTACAGGTGTTCTGCTAGCAATAGTATTCAAGAAAAGAGGTTTGTGAATAACTTCATAACTTCTCTTATACTTTAATAACAATGTAATTTTAGTTATATTGCAGAAAGAATTACTATAAGGGCAGCTAGAGTTCCTACTTTTTCCTATTTATAAACACATTTTACATGGTAGATTTCATTAATAAAATGATAGGAAGTAGACTTTCTAAAACTTACAAAGAAATGGAAAACATTAACAAAGGAAGTTTCTAATGTCACAGTTCTATGTGGCAAACAAAATTTCACAATGAGTTGTTTCAGTATCTCAGGATGAACAAAGGGATTGCATCAAGTGCCTTCCAAAGTCTATCCTATACAGAAGGATTCCATGTTTCTCAAAATAATGTTTCACTTTATAAAACACACCACCAGCAAATACTTCGAAGTTTAAAAGTTCAGACCTGTCAGGAGTCATGCATGCATGCAATCTCAGCACTCTGGCTGAGGCAGGAGGTTGACCAGGAGTTCAAGGCCAGCCTGGGGTACATAGTGACTTCAAGGGCAATCTGAACTGCATAGCAAAACCCTTTCTCAAAAAGATAAATAGATATGAATAAATAAATAAATAAATGTTCAGTCTTAAACTAGGGCTTCTCTACCACTCCCACAAAATGACTCTAGGCCCCCAAGACATATTGGAAAGGAACCTGCAATTATGATGAACTTTTCAAATGAATCCTCAGCTGCCACTTCAAACCCTGAGAGGACAGGTGAGCAGAGAGCTAGTCCTCATGTGGAGGAGGTGATGCGGTTACTAGAAGCCACTAAATGCCCAAGCAACAGAGTAAGTCTCGCACAGAATTTCTTCAGGTCATGTTCTATTGTTTATTAAACTCAGAGTTGAATCCTTTCTGAGCGGCTACAGCATAAAAGAATCAATTCTAAGCTTCCAGATGAAATTTATAACTCTTAGCCTTGCTTCCACTTCATCTTCATAATGTTACATAAAATCCACCTTCAAAATATGGGAGTTTCATTCCACCCTTCTCCTGCTGTGAAAAACTAGTGATAATGGTGAAAAGAAAAATAGTAGCACAAAACTTAAAACTAAGAAAGGAGTCATTCTCTTCATGCTTATTGCTTACTGAACCTCATATCACTAATGCACTGAAAAAAAGTACAGCTTTTAGAATAAAGAGATTCAGCGTGGAGATCATCTAATCCAGTCTCCTATCTGATGCTTCAATTACACCAGAAACACATAACTGAGTACCTCGAATGACAGAAAACTTACTCCTTCCAGAGGTAGAGCATTAGCTCTTACAAATAAAGAAGCCCAAAACACCCTGTCATTTCTACTAACTGGTAGAAACATTCATATGCCATAAAATTTACCCCTAGCACTGCCTTTTAGGACAATGCACAACGAGGCCAAATCCTCTTCCATACGACAATGCTTCAAATTCTTGAAGTAATTACAGACAAGTCAATGGCACACAAGTTCTGAAATCTCTAACAGGTTCACCATCACTGTGATAGATGCTTTTCTACTACTAAACATAGCCATTTTCAAGTCACACTCCTCATCCACTCCGTTGGCTTTTGTGGCTACCCTAAACATATTCCCACTTATCTATCTTCATCTTAAAGGTACTATACTTTATTACAAATATGCCAAAATAATAGTAAGTTTTGGAACTCTATAAACATTTCATTGTGAAAAGGATCATAGAGAGAGAAGAGGAAATGGTAAATCCTAAGCATAGACCGTAGTAATTCCTAGAAGAAAAAAATCTATCTTTAATGATGTAAAAATCAATATATAATTTTTCATTAATAATTCTTATATTGAATGAAATAAAGATAACTACTTCTGAAACAGTAATTTGGGTATGCTATGGAAAGATTTTATATTTCTTTATTTTCAAATTTATTATTTTAAAAAAGGGGACAGACTACACTCTTATTTTGCAGATAACTTTTTAAATATTCTAATGGAAGTTCAGTAGGCATTAGTTTTTATCATATTCAATACTCCAGATAAAATTCTTAAAATAGATTTTATATAGAAGTGTAACATTTTAATAACATTTTGTCACCCTCAAAAATTTCTCTCAAGTCAGCTGCAGGACCAATGACAGCACACCTAGATCCCAGTTATCTAGAGCCAGGAAGAGCAAATACACAGTTGCTTAAATCCCACAGATAGGAATTTCCATTCATAAACGACCATGTGCTCTTATTTAGTGATCTAAAGCAAGCTTCTTCCAACAACCATTCCCAGAACACAAGCTTGGAAAAGAATTCCAACTCAGAATATCATTCTTACCTTCTCTCAGAAACTCAAAACATAGGTTTGCAAAAAACAAACAAATAAACAAACAGTTCATTAGAAAGCAATGCTTATACAACACTACCAAGCTCCTGATAACTACACAAAAACTAATTTTTCCAAAAAAGGACAGGATTAAATGATGCTTGCCAGGAAGTTCTGGGTGCACAGCGGCAGCTATGCTCTCGGTCTGACGGCCTTCGCTGTTGAAGATCCTGAGGGTTGTGAAGGCGGGGAAAATGGGGCCTTAGAAACAACACTTCTCAGCACTACGTGTCTAGCAGTAGACAAGCAGAAACTAATGTGCTACCTAAATTACTCACAAGATAGGAGAAACTCCTGCAAAATTTTTTTGCCAGTCTGAGATGCGAACAACACAGTCATAGCATAGAGGGTCCAGGATCCTGCTCTCCAAAAGTTCTAGACCTTGCTGAAATTTCCTGAAGTAAAGATCTTAAATTAGTATTATTTCAAACTAATCAAATGTTTCAAAGCCTCAACATCAAATTAATAATAATAATAATAATAATAATAATAATAATGTCACAGAAGTTATAAGTAGTAAAGCAAAAAATAATAAGGCAAGTTACAAGAGAAAAAGTACACACAGGCAGGCAGGCTGCCGGGTCCCTGACCCTCCCACTGCTGTAGTTGGAGAGCGGAGTCGGAACTACATATATTCCCCAAATAAAAACCACAAAACTACTAATCCCAGCTACTTGAGAGGCCAGGGCAGGGGGATCAACAGTTTGGGGCCACCCTGGGAGACCTATAGCAAGACTCTGTCTCAAACAAACAAACAAAAAACCCCTAAAGTTGCCTTCAGACCTTTGAAGATCCATTTTATAGAATGTGAATGAAGGTTGGCTCTGCCAATCAACATCTTACTCCACCCTTGGTTATCCTTTAGTTAAAACTATTACAAACGGCCTCAGGGTAACAGATCTTCCTACTACCCCTATCCTACTGTGCTCTTTCTAGTTATTCTCCACCTTGCAGAGACAGACGGAGAGAAGGTCACGGTGGCTGCTGGGTGGAAAATATCTGTTGAATGTCTCAGGACTCCTAAAAGCCCGACCTCCTTGCTTGGCATACCAGGCCTTCCCAGTATGACTCACTCTAGCCTTCCAGCCTCGCCTCCTTATAACTTGCCACCACATGCATTAAGATCCTGCCAGAGTGATCATCTCTAGGTACTGGGTATGTCCAATGGTTTATAGTTCTCAACTAGATAAGCCCCTTACTATACCCTTCATTCACTGACAAAAATTTTTTCCTCCTTTAGTGTCAGGTCAGCTCTCAAGGTTTGCTACTCTGCTGCTCTTCTGTTCATCTCACAGTTTAGAAGGGATTCCTCTTGTATAATTTTTCTTTCTCCATTTAGGTATGGTGATGCTTGGTGACTGAATAGGCAGTGAATGGGGTGAGTGAAGTGCAAGTAGAAAGGATAGCACAATAGAATGGGAGGCAAACTTTTTCCATTTAAAAATACTTGATCTAAACAGTTGGTGGTCAGCTTTGCAAAAAGTGATCACACTCGCTATGTGACTTGTTCCTCTAATGCCTAGCAGCACATCTGAGAAGGCTTCAATACAGAAGGCAGGCACCCACCTGCACAGTCACATCTTTAAAATCATTTCTAGTCACCTGATACCTTATGGAACTACAATGAGAACTGGGTTTTATTTTCATGAAACACTGAACACTATAAGCTTCTGTGCTGTAATGAACTCTGGTACTTACACCAATACTAGAAGTAGCCTAGAAGGCAGCCTCAGGAGTTAAGGAGAATCAATTTTGTTGCAAGGACATTTATCTCCATGCAGGAGGAATACCTCACATTTCAAACAACCTGTCAAAATTACTTAGAACACTGCAGAAGCAAATCTATATTTTCAGAAAGTTGTAATTAAGGTTGAGAGTTCAAAGAAAAGGTGGGTAACTGCTTTCCCCACCACTGCCTTTCACATTACTAATGATAATACTGCAAAATAAGGATTACTTCCTTTGGGAAGTTCAGACACGAAGTACAATGACAGTGAATGACACGAAGCCCAAAAGAGAGGTGGAAAGAATGTTATCTTTAAGCTTTTCAGGGAATATAAACAATGAGAAGGAAAAAACTACTAATTAAACTACTAATTCAATTCTCTAATTCACTGTGAAACCTAGACACATGTCAAAGCATAGAGGAGTTTAAACATTCTTATTTTCACCTATTTCTGCCAATCATGGGTATGTCACAGTATTATCTAATTTGTGTGCAGCACATCTGAAAGGAGCCTTTGATTTCTCTTCCAAGTAAAATGAGTATACATGAGAAATAAGACTGTCCTTCTGGCTTCACCTCCTTTGGTTGGAATTCACACCAGGAAATGACCTTTCAGGAGCAAACACCCTGCACAGATGCAGCACAGCTCCCTGGAGAGGGCCAGTAAATCTGACATTGATCAGACTGCAACTGGGAGTGCTCCAGGAAGGAATATTTGAAACATCTGGGATGCTAACTGCAATTCCTCCAAATAACATAAGGCAAAAGGGAGTATGGGCGAGCCCAGCATGTTATGTTCTAGGAAGATGGCTCTTCTCAGGCAGATAGAACTCAGGAGGGAGAAGTGGGTTGTTACTTGAAAATGTAGCAGTTGGCCAATGGCAGGAAAAGCACTGGACCTGGAAACAAGGTACTCAGAGGCACATGCTTCATAGACGAGGGCTCAGTGTATTACACATTAGGACAAAGCAACAGAAACAAATATCTCAAACACCAAGGATGTCTGTCCTGGTGTTTATCCTAGTGGGTGAAGAGAGAAAAAAATTAAAGAGGGAAGGATAGGACAAGAATGCAAGCCAGTCTCTGAGCGTGGAAAAGTGAACGTGCAATGATCTGTGCACCAAAAAGGGAACAAAATTATAGCTGTCCAATAAATGCACAGTCTGTAGTTCAATTTCTAATTTTGTACAGAAACAAGAAATATCTACCTTTGAATTAAATGGAGTAATAAGCAATAATCAGGACAATATTGACAACTTTTAAAAAACATGTAACCAGGTTGGACAGACTTGATGAACTTATTTTTAAACACATAATTTGTTGAATATGGCAAAAATTATCTGAGACAAGTTCTCAGAGTCTAATTCACAACCCTAATTAAAACTGGCCTAATATGAGCACTGCCAAATGGATTGAAAAGTGACTCCAAGATTACAACAAACAAGAGCAAGGAAAATATGTCAAATGAGGGCAGGGTCTGCAGCCTGTGACAGGGTTAGTATTGGCGCTGAGCTTAACTAACATAATCTTTAAAGGACAGAAAAAATAATAGTAAGATAATATCAGGTACATTAAATTCTCTTGAGATAAATAAAGTGAATTTTAAATACAGAAACAGTTATAGAAAACTAGAGCCTATACCTTAGAGGCAGGCAGATAAGAAATTACAATTTTATTAGAAAAAATAATTTGTGAAAAATCTGTCTCTTAAAAAAATTAGAATAAAGCATTTTCGGTGTGATTCTAGAATTATGGTAAAATCACACTTGGAAATTAAAAAAAAGAATTTAAATACAGATTTATTTACGATACACCATAGGCACAATAGGTAAAATGATTTCAAACTCCCTTTTAGGGATATGATAATAAAGTATTGTCTTTCAGTTCCCCAAATGCTTTCGCATTATTTCCCCTTGAGATCCTCAAAACAGTCCCCTGAGATAGGCGAGGTTCCTTAGCTGATTTAAGACAGATACAGCTAATAGGTACTAACACAGAGAAAACTGCCAGCAAACATAGAGTTGCTAACTTCTACTCCATGAGGGAAAGGGACCACATCATTGGGGAACAAAAAATCAAGCTACTACAATTGTACATTTTCTCTTAGTGTATTATCAGACATTTCAACTTCTTAAACTGCAAAAATTCCAAATAATAATGCAAGTTATTACAAAGGTCAAATTAATTTCATAAAATTGTTTCTCAAGACAACCAAATTCGTATATTTTTCCCCTTTTGTACCCTTCAATACAAGAAGAATTAAAGAATCTATGTATCTACAAAAGGCCTAGATTTTTTGGAAAAATCCTTCACCAAGGAGAATTTAAAAGTTTTCTTCCGAAAAAGAGCTAACATTTCAACATTACAATTTGAATTTTTTCCTAAACATGTCCCTATCTATGAAAGAATAGTATATAAAAATTGCCTGATTTTTCTTTTTGAAAGTAAAGAGAACTCTAAAAAACATGGAGGGGAAACCAATCTCATAGTTACAAAAATTGTATTTGATGGTTTTATTTTCCCACCACTACTTCTAACTGCAGAATACTAGCGTTTAATACTCAACTGATTTTTTTCCTTTATTCTTTAAAAAATTTCATCTCACCCCAAATAATTTATTAACTGGGAAGTTATTAAAAGATAATAACATGCCTAGTCATGGTTTCCCATAGAATTCTAAATAGCCTAAGCAGGCCCCTGTATGCATCAGTCTGAAGTGATGGAAATGGACTATTATGTGGTCATTATATACAAGATACAACCTCCCACATTCACTCCTGAAGAACTTTCATTTGAAGACATAGCAAAAGAAGATACGCCCAGCTGTGAAATGTGACTTCTTGCTGTTACTACACTCCTAGAAATGGTCTTTTCTGGTGTCCATCAGTCTTACTTCTTCAATACAATATGACGCATTAGAGGAGCACCAATAACATGACTTAGCTCAGTTTCATCATTCTCAGAGTTTAGATTCCTCCTAGAATCTTCGCAGAATACTAAAACAAATGGTGCCATGAGAGAGTAACATCGCTCTGCAAAGAGAGCTGGGAGCATTTAAAGCAAACAGGAAAACTGCAGTGAAAGGAAAGATTTAGCACTCCTGTGATAAAACTTCATTATATTCAATCAGTCAACAAATATTCACGGAGCACAGTCTCTCTACATAAAGAACACATTCACAGACTATGGTAAATCTATAGCATAGCCATAACATTAATAATTCCATAAAGCAATTTTTCAAAGGATTTTCTTTTAGCATAGTCATTTCCCCCAGTTTGGACAAGGTTCAGAAACACAGATTTGCTTGCTCAGTTTGAATGAGAAGCACCTTGTGCCAACATGGACATTCAGAACAAGAATGAGATCACTGTGTTTTACACTGCACAGACATTTTAAAAAGCAGACAACATAGGGTGACTGAGATGACTCAGGAATTTTCAAGATTTAGATTCTATTTACTTACCAAATGCTATGGTAGACACGTTCACATAGTTTTATTACCAAAGCACATGCACATACATTTTCATTACATTTGTAAGCTGCAACACTTCAAGATTCCTGACAGAAAAATGGCACAACACTTGATTACTAATCCATCTATTGGACAAAGCCATGGAAGCCTTAATAGGTCTGAGTGTAAAACTTGAAGCCCCTCAATACATAAATGAGGTCAGGTTGGTATGATTCTCAGCCCCTCAGTCAAAAGCCAAGAATTACTCTGGCTTGTAAAAATAGTGGCTACCTCTTGCCCTGAGCACTACTACTCTATGGTTTCTTTAAACTAGAATGAACTTCTTGCAGTACTCCCAACACACTAAAATATAGGTCTTCTACCTTTTGTCTGGCTGTAACTAAAAACCCAGTTTTAAATAGCACACAAGTGCAAATCTAGAATGGGGGCAATCTCTCAAGATTTGAGAAAAGAGTTAAGAGGGAAAACCTTGAGAAGACAGTAATTGGGCCACTGGAGTTTCTTCTCACTAATTATCCCAGAGCGGCCATTAGCTACGTAACCAAGGAGGAAAGTGTGTCAGACTTCAGTGAAGCTGTGTCTTCAGCATCTTATGGAATGCACCCTAAAGCCACTGTGTAATTAACTGCCAGGAAAATGCTGAGCGAGTAGAATAAAGAAGCTATAACAAATCAAATATATTGCATAGCTCATCCCCAGTGACAGCAATTGAACTGCTTAGAACTTCAAAATTCCCCCCAGCATGCCTTCTCTTTCTGGACTCTCCAGAAAAAAAAAAAAAAAGATTTTTTTAGACTAGTGAAAAGGCAAAAAATATAGATGACAAAAGAGACAACATTACAAAAATCCTCAGCAATATGTGTTGTTTCATCTAGTTGTCCCTCATGATGGTAGAGGAACTTAGTAGTGATGTTCAAAGCATGAATCACAAAGAAGCTGCAGGGCTTTTCTAAAATTGTAAGCATCTCATATTCAGTCAAACACAGAACAGATAAGAGAGAGAGGGAGAGATGAGGGAAGGAGGGAAAGATGGAGAGAGGGAGAAACAGAGGAAGAGAAAGATAGGATGTTCCCCAATACAACCTTAAGACTTTTTAGTTTATTTTTATCTATTCAACAAATACATATTTTTTCAGCAACTAACAATAAATTCCAAACCCACTGGAGCATTGAATTTCAAAACTCAAATAGCTAAACATAGGTTGAGATATGCCCTCTTGTGTTTTGTTTGCATTTGGGAGCCGAGGAAATCAGAGGAGGAAAGGGTGTATTTTGAGGTAGGCAAGGAAGGCTCACACAGATGGTTATCTTCCAAACCTGGCTGGACAGAATCATGGGGAACTTAGAATCTTGAGCCCTGTCCAAAATTTAGTGGAACAAATTCTGAAGAAACAGAATGCAGAAATATGTCATCTGTAAAGATTTCTTGTTCTAGATGATTAAAAATGCCCAACCAAGTTTAGGAGTCAACATTCTACCAAGTATTTTTCACTATTAAGAACCTAAAAAGTATAGACTGTCTATAAATCATAGGATCATAACTAAGAACCCTATAATTATCTGAAACCCCAATTTCTCAGTGTATCAACATTACTTCTTTCAAATTCATTACCTAAAGTGGCATTATTTTTAAATACTTTCAATTCATGTCTACTTGTTGAAATTCTACCCATTTCTCATGACAAATTAAAGCACTTATTTTCCAAGAAGTCTTCCCTAATCCCTCAAGCAGGATTTATTCCCTCTCCTGTATTCTATAGTATTTTATAGCACGCTTCTTATATTATGTAGGCTGTTTGCATTGGTTACCTGATGGGAAGTTAAAATTCTTTAACAGAAGGAACCTCACCTACATAATCTCTGTATTTCAGCACCTAACTCCTTGCTCAGAGTAGATGCTCCATGTTTGTTTAATTTAACTGGACTTACACACCAAAGGAGTTTTAGTCTTTTTATGACTGTCTGAGGACATTAAGAGATACTACTGATTTAGAACTCTTGCTTAAAATATATATTATACATTAAGTCAACAATCAAATAAAAAGGAACAATTACTTTCCAGACATGGTATGTGAGCATTTTGTTTAAATTAGACCACTCAATTATAAACAAACTGATCATAACAAAAGAAACTATACCTGGGAAGCTGAGGCAGGAAAATCAGTAAATTCAATCCCAATCTGGGCAATTTAGCAAGACTTTGTCTCAAAATAAAATAAAATAAAATAAAATATAAAATAAAAAGGGGCTAGTGATGTAGCTCAATGTGAAAGCTATGGGTACAATCTCTAGCACCAAACACAAGAGTGGAGAGAGACAGAGACAGACAGGTTTCACTTTAGATTAAATCTTAGAATCATACTAAGTATAAGATTATACAATTTCTGTTCTTCCAAGGACTATAAATATCCAGTACCTTAGAAGGATATTTTCCCAAAGCACTTCTAAAATGAGACTGAGACTCATTGCCCTTTCAAGAAAAGGGGCTATAGATGATGACAAATAAAAGCGAATTGTCCCTAAATCCGTATTACAGGATATTAATTTACAGGTTTGTTAAGCAATTAAGCTACCAGTCTCATGGAAAGCAGGTTTACTTCTTCGGGAGCAGCTCTGACTTTGCAAAGTTACATCTTTGATTCTTTGGCAGCTGCTCCTAGTGTTTGTACAGCCCTTGTCATCACCCCAGATGACTGCTGATTGACAAGGCTAATGGATTCGGTTTTAATTGTAAAAGAAGACAGATGAAAGGTTTTGGCTGGATAACTAAATGCTCGTCTTGAGTAATAAACATGTCTATTACTCTCCCTCTATCTTAAAAGACCTATTTTTAATTTACTACTAATAATTTAAGTATAATATGAAAGTTTAAGCTTATCACTTTGAAATATTGTTTAATTTTTCCAGCTTTAATTATTAAACACAAATGCCATATGAAATTTAAGCACTTCTCTCATAGTTTCTCTGCAGCTGTAGTATTTCTCAAAAATCACATCTGAAAAAAGATAAGCAAGAGTGAGTCTGAAGTCTGTGACCTTCTGGTTTTTTTCCTTTCCAAAGCAGTTGAAAGGAAGCAACTCTAACTCTGTTTTTTATAGTTTTATAGTCATAAGAGCAGGAAGTGTGAAGCTCAAAACATTGTGTTAGCTGAGACTCACTTGGAAAATAAACTAGATGGCTTCCCTCTTTCTGCTATATTTTATATTTGCTGATACAAATGTACATTACTGCATTTTAACCAAAAACTAGGTATTACAATCTGAGTGATCTAATGAAATGTTATTTGCTATTAAAATGACACAAGTACAAAGAAATCTTATTCCACTATCGAATTGCAACCTGCAGAGGTTGATACTATTATTAATCAATAATTAAGCATTCAAAAAGAGCCACCCTTGGGGCTGGGGATATAGCTCAGTGGAATAAGCGCTTGCCTAGCAAGCGCAGGGTCCTGAGTTCGATCCCCAGTACCGCAAAAAAAAAAAAAAAAAAAAAAAGAGCCACCCCATTTCTAATTCAACCTAAAAAACAATCTATTAAAGAAGCCATATTACTTCAAATTATTCTTCCAGTATATTTAAGCATACTTTCCACATTTCTTTTTTCTGTCTTTCTCAATTAACTATAGAAATTCAGTGTGGCATAGCCTATTCTGTTCTATCCCGATACACACATATCCAAAGCATGCTTAATAGTTTGTTTTTCAAAATTAAGCCAGTAAAATTGCAACCCTGGAAAACTGATTTTTCTTGATCAAGGTAAATACAAGTATTACAGTACCATCTATTAAAAGAATTGTCTGGATTCCTTTTTACACGGTAATTTATTGACTTCTTAGAGAAAATTACAAATAAGCAATTCATACAAAACTGGAACCCCCAAAAAGGTACATATATGTTTACGTCAAATTTCTCTGATGACTAATGAGATTGAAATGTCATTTTTCTATGTATGTATTAGCAATAACTACCAATTTATGGCTGATTACTTAAAAAAGAAATATCATTTATAGGACTGATGAAATTATACAATTAAGGCATTTAACAAATGCCTATAGGTGCTACTTCAAATCAGGAGAAATTATAAGAAATACTTAGTCAAGGAACAAAAGAACAAGAAATGTAATCAAAGCTAAGCTTTAAACACATTTGTTGTGGATGTTGTGGTCTTCAGTTGCATTAAAAAATCCTAATGATCATTTCTAAAAGGAAAAGAGGGATAAATGAATATAAGTATCTGCTAACTCAGCAGAGCATAAAATGATAAACTCAACACAATAAAAAATAATAATGTAATGTTCAAAAACATGGGAAGAAAGCTGTCCTCCTCTCACTTCATACTTGAATGGTCTCCATGGTAAATGGTTTTGATGAGCAGTAAAGAATCCTATATATGAAATGGCAGATATATGGATGGACTTCAGAGGTTAATAGTTAAAATCCTTTTCTGAATATGAATAGAACAGCAAACCCTCTGATCCTCACATCTTGTCATTTGTGATTTAAAACTTTATGTTTCTAAATTCTGTGTAGCCTGCACTTTTTTCATTCAGTATCATTAAATAAGTTAATTGGTATTCATGCCTCTTTTAGAAGTTCAGAAGTATTTTAAAAATCAGAAAGCAAGCCAGCCCTTACTTCACAAACACCAAAAGTTTTCATTTTTATTTTAAAACTCAATGTTCTATTTTTAATGTACTGTTAACATTATTACCAATTCATAACAATCATTGGATAAGACAACTTGTCATTTTCTTATTTCCAGCCACCTACTTTTTCACTCAAAATAGTGAAAGCACAGTTTGGTTTCTTTAATGAAGAATTACAGTTATTATGTACCATGCTGCTGTCATGGAAAAGTTTTCAGATCGACAATGAAAAAAAGTATTTAAAAAACCGTTGGGCCCGGGAGACAGCTCAGCAGCACAGCACCTGGCCTGCAAGCGCAACGTCCTGAGTTCAATTCCCAGTACCGCCCTCCAAAAAAGGAAGAAAAACTGCTAGAAAGAGCTTTAGAAGACTGACATTCTTAAAGATCTCTGGACCATTCCAAATCCTCAAAATTGCTAATGATACTACAGTGACAGCTTCTCCCACAAATTTAACATTTTAGCTAATAACATAAAGTATAATAACATTTTAGCTAATCTTTTACAGATTTTCAATGGCTCTATAAATACTGCACTAGAGCAAATCATAATTCCACTAAACTAAATTTGGTCTGCAAATAAACTCTAAAGTCCATTAAGTTATAATCTTACGTGTCTGTGCAAAATCACAGCACCCCTTCCAAGTGCTGATGACAGCCGCTGTATAGCACATAAGCTGTTATGACAAACAGGACAGTGAAGGGCATTGCTTGGCAAGAAGTCAGGTTGTACTAGCAATAATCCAAAAGTGGATATATATATATGAGATTATTGAGTAGCCAGTAAGGCTCACATTAGCTAGGCAACTCATACTGTGTGCTTTAACAAAATCTCAAATTTCTACATCACTTTTTGGGATCGTCAGAATGATCTAAATGTTGACTTATAAACTCCAGAGTCATCTCTTGGTATCTATGGGGACTGGTCCCAGGACTCCTACAGATACCAAAATTAGTGGATGTTCAAGAACCTTATATACAATGGCATATCATTTGCATAGAACCTACACATGTTTGCACATGCTTTAATCATCTTTAGAGTATGTATAATATCTATTACAATGCAAATACTATGTGAACACTTGTAATGCTGCGTTGTCTAGAGAATAATAATGACAAAGGGAAAAAAGCCTGTACATGTTCAGTAGAGTTTCAATTTTTTCCTATAGTTTTGATCTTCAGTTAATAGTGCAAAGTCTACAGATATGGATAGCCAACTCTACTCAATTCATACAAATTAATCTCATGAAACAAACTGGAAAAATACCTAATAAAATATCTACACATAAACCGATGCAATGAAGTTTGTACTTTCACTTATTTAACTGATGCTGCATTAAACATTAGAAAATATTATAAAGACCCAAAGAAATACATTTCCCTGGTTATTTATCATTTTTGCTACTATTTATATCTGGGAGTATAGAAAACTAGGCTCCTAGTTTTACAGCGTTATTAGGGTACTGGTAAACAAAAATTAATATATTTAAACTGTACAATTTGTTGCCTTGATATAGAAAATAGACTCAATTACTTGCCTATCACACTTCTCACTCCCAAAAATAAGTGAGTCATTTCAAAAATGTGTTCTCTATTGTACAACATCCTGCCTTCCTTCAACTATGGAGGTCTCTACCTGAAACCATCTACCAAGCTAATTCCCACTTCTGACGTAAGTGCAGGAAACCTTTTCACCTCCTCACATTTCTTTCTCAGTGTTTCTCAAGACTTGTGGGATGTTCATACTTCCATTAGAATGCTTAGGACATTGTATTGTAATTAAATATTCATATGTGTTTCCGAAGGGTGGTACCTTTCTATCTCTTTTTAATGTATCACCTCATTATCCAGACTATTGTCTAATTCTAGCAACAATTTCTTTTGTATGTTGATTGTTCCAGGAAAAAGCATCTCATACCTAATTCTGTGCTTGTGTCATACCTATTGTTTGTAAAGTTCTTTCTTACCATTTATCTTCAAATGGAGGTCATTTCTCACCTCTAGGTTTGACTATACCAAACCATAACCACATTTAGTCAAACATTTAGATCTTTGCTAATTTCCAGTTAGCCCCTATTCACATGTTCTACTTTCACAAACTTCCTGGATTAGATCAGTAAGGAATGACTGCTGCCAGCTGTTTGCCATTCAATTTTGCTACCACTAAAGCATGTGAATATTTCATTGTTTAGGCATTGTAGAGATTCTCTGCAAACATTTACTCTGGGTTCTTGGATTAGAACATTTGTGGTAGGCGAAAGGTAAATAATAAACCACAGTGCTACTCAGCCAGTGGCCTAAAAGCCTTCTGACATCTGACTCAATTGCTTACTAAATCATTACACATATAAACAAAGATTCAACCTTGTGTTTCTACTACAAATGATATTTTCTAAAACACAGTTCTTCAGTTATTTGGTTTCTTTAAAATAAGCTAAAGGCACAATAGTTCAGTGCCTAGCAAGCTAATGTAAAATATTTAAGAATATAAATTAATCTGTTACTAATTCAATAAATACAGCTGAATACGTCACTTAAAGTAATGTCAGGTCTCTAGTTTCCTCTAATATAAGCCTGTTACATAAATTTAATTTATAATGGATCAGTATCAATGAATCTTCAGTTCTCTTGTATGTAAGAAAGAAAAAAAATCTTATATTCAAAGGCACTTGTTAAACGCCTCTTACAAATCAGGCACTTTGCTAGTCACATGGGAGAAGATGGATGAGAGCCTGTTGCTGCCCTTCAAGGTTTAAGATCAACTGGGAGAAACCATGTCAGCCAAAAAAAGGAATGCATAGTTGGCCGCTTGAATGCAGGGGTGAAGTCTTACTCATCACTTAACGTCTTGATATATTGAATAACTGATATACAGTATTGTGCAGAACAAATTAACTAATCAATCAATTCACTGATCAATTGACCAAAATGCAATAATTGTTCTAATGAGGGTAAAAGTATACAGAAGAAGAAGAGATTAATTCCCACATGCTGCATCTGGAAGAGGCTCATAAAGCAGGGGATAGGGCTAAGCCTTGAAGGACGAGATGAATCTGGACAAGCTGTGATGGGAGAGGGTCTTTGAGGACAGTGAAGAAAACTCTTCCTCACTAAACAGTACCAGACAACAGCACTTCGGTTTCACTTTCCTAGAGGCCATTCACTTGCTAGTGACTGTCACCATCTTACCACCACCTACAGGTTTGCTTTATCCCTTGTCACAATTCAACAGGCTCTTAGGAAATATTTGTTCAGTGAGTGACGCAACCTGGTGAGTGTGCACGTAAACAGTAAGATCTTCCTTTGGTTCCCTTAAGTTCAGCTGGTAACACTTTCAAAAGTACTTAAAATTTCAAGGCTAACAAAAAAAGGGGACTACATTATATTTAACACAGAGAGGGAAAATACTAGGCTTACACAGGCAGTTTTCTGCATCTATCTTCATGTAATTAGTTGGTTTGCGCAGGAGTTGGATCAGGCCATTCTAATTCCTAAAATAACTACATACCAATCCAAAAGAACTGTACAACTTCCTAAGTTCCTTATTTCCTACTTCCATGGGTTGCTGTGACATAAGGGGATCACCTGGTAGCCCATCAGGTAAGCGATAACTAGGATACTCTCCCTGAGAAGAGTTAGGCCATGTTCCTCCCCCTCGATTCCTGTTCTTACCTAAGCTGTCAAGTAAGACAGATTGACAGACTAAATAGCCCTCCAATCAAGTTTAGAAATGACCCCTTCTTCCACTAGAGGTCCAAAAGAATAATAATACCTCCCCTAAAAAAGTTACTAAACAATTCATCTCCTCACTCCAGACCCAGAGATGTTTTACGACAGATCACACATTATCATAGGCAACATTATCTTGGTAGTTCTTTTCCTTTCGCCTCACACTTACCAACCTTTAAACAGTCAGGAAAGGAAAAGACTTTCCTCATTGTGAAATCTGCTATGAGAACTACAGCCTCTTATCTAATTTTATATTGTTAAAATGTTTAACTATGTAATAATAATGTGAAACTCACAGATAAGACTTTTCAGGAAAAGCAGCAGAGAAATGTTTTAAGCACTGTGAAAAAATTAGTTAGAAAAAATACTTTGGCGCTTAGCAATATTTTCATGTCTCTTGGGAAATACTAAATCCAGGAAGCTGATAAATGGATTTTCACTGTATTACATTTTAATAACATTTTGTACTTTTATAAGATAACATTTTCCTTTTACCTTTCTGCTGCTACCAAAAATTTTCTCTTACATTTCTCTATGCCTACAGAAAAGATTCCTCATTTTATATCCTTCCCTTGCCCCCTTCTTCTTTTATTTCCTTCCAGTTCATTTCAACCATAAGAAAAGATTACTCCCATACTGACTATATGTATGAATTCTCAACAATACATTAAGAAGGTAATTCCCCAAACACATACATTTTTTCAAGCTGTACTATTTTTTGCAGTGCTAAGAGTAAAAAAAAAAAAAAAAAAAAAAAAAAAAAAAAAGCCTTTTCCAATTAAAGGAATTCTCGGAATGTTTAAGATGTGTCATAAAGAAGACAGTATATTTATCTCTTCTAAATTTCTTTAACAATTGAATTTTTTCTTCTTTAGTGAATCTTATAGAATATAAGAACTGCTTTCCTAAATTAATGTGGGTATCATATGATCAAAAAGTTTGGGGAAAAGGATAATAGTACACCATTAGGGAAAAAAAAGTTACAGGAAAAGTCACATTACAAGGTGAGCATCCCAAATCTCAAAATTTGAAATTCACAGTGCTAGAAAATCTGAAACTTTCTGAGTGCTTATATGATACCATAGGTGGAGAATTATACATTTGACCCCATCTGATGAGTCACAGTCAAAATATACATACACTAAAAACATTGTACAAAATTACCTTCAGCCTGTGTGTACACAGTAGGTAATTCTGTGGTTACATTTGGATCCTATTCATATGTATGAGCAGATATTCTACAATCTAATGAAAAAATCTCAAATCTAAACCACTTCTGGTCCCAAGCATTTTGGATAAGAAACACTCAATCTACATATTTGTTTTTCAACCTGTATTAAGAACTCAACTTCAGCACCTCGCTGGCAAGTACAAGGTCCTGAGTTCGATTCCCAGTACCAAAAGAACTCAACTTTGAAATCAGAAGTGAATAATGTAGAAAATACATATTTATCTTCCAAAAGTATTTAAGAGGAAATTAAGCTATGAATACCAAAATGATGAAAGAACAAATGAATTTGAAAGGGTAAAGGTTTTTACATTAGTTAATCCCGGTTACTTTTGAAAATGAAAGAAAGTATATACTGTGGAAATGCATGATGATTATTAACCTAGAAATTTAAAGACAGGTCAATGCTTAGCACATATCACCCCCTCCTCCTCTTTTCTCCCACTTTTCATCGTTCCCATAGCACCTTTTATGGGGTACCACTGTTAGCATACTGCATTGCCATAATTCATTTTCTTATCTGACTTCCTGTCTATGCTGTAAGCTCCTTGAGAATGAGGATCTTATTATACCTAAATCCGAAACCTCAAGGTCTCACACTTCATAAATTATTAGCCAGCTTATAGTTAGAAAATTAATGGATTCTCTTAAATTCAGCACTCACAAGATTAAGCTGAAGCACCCCAAATTTTGAAGTAATGGCATCACCATTACTGCCAATCAATTTTCTTACTCATTATGATATAAATATCCAGCATCTGGCACATAGTAGACCTACAAGAAATGCATACAGAAGTAATTTTTCAATCCATTCATGTAATTTTGACTACAAAGAACTACCATGTTCAAGCTTGGCTACTGATTACTGAAGGGTCTTCACATGTTCAAACACCACCTAACGTCAAGGATAAAAGTTCCAGCACGAACACAACTAGCTTCAACTGACTCTAAGGCAAAAGAAATTCCTGTGTAATGTTAAGAAATAGGTATTAACTGAAAAAGAAGAAAAACATAACTCAAGAGTTTTTAAACCACCCCAGAAGCTCCAAAATCTGAAGTCACTGATGTCTATATACAATCACAGCCTAAGCATGAGTTTATTTTCTGTATTTACCTGTCACCAATCTAGACATGTCCATCATTTCTTTTTCAGTATTCTTTCCAACTAATTATATTCTACTGTAAACCCATTCTTCCCACTTCAATTTCTCTGTCTTACATTACATACAGGTTACCTTTCCCAGATGGTATAATCAAATACTTAAAAATAAAACAGTCATCAGAATTCTGTCTTCACAAAAGGACCCAGAGACACAGCATTCCTTTTAAACCATGGCAATTACCTATCAGTCCACAGGCCAGCTAAATTTTAAAATCTTCAGGGAATGTCATGACAGGAGAATATATCACACGTGAGTTAAAAACTCTTTTCACCATCCAGACTATGACTTCTTTATGGATTTATTCTCCTAGTAGAGACGTGTTTATTCTCTTAGAATGGACCTGTAAGTTCTCTCCAACAAGGGCTCTGGAATATGATTTTTTTAAAGTGAAGCTGCGTTTAACAGAAATTCAAACAGAAGTGTGAATTAAAGGGGTAATTTCAGATGTAGTGAAAAGCAGTAATGTCCATTCAAAGTAATGAAGGCACACAGCATTAATCTCCTAAAAGGATTCAAATGCTATGAGTAGAGCAATTCTATTTCTTAGTGGGAACAAATTAAGATGATTCCCCTTACTGAAACTGCCATAATTACAAGTAATTATCTTGTACTCTCTAAATTTACCACTATAGCACATTCTGCAAATATCATTCCCTTCAAATACTTTATTTGGAAATACAGGATAGATTGTTGCTTTGTGAATTGTGCTACAGACCTCAAACTGATTATCAGTACTACATCTTATGCGTAGTAAAGAGATAGCATTCTGAAGTTGGAAGAGCTTAGAGTTCCAAATTTATGATATCCTCATCAGGTAACTAATATTACCCAAAGGAGTACAAACAAAATGAGAATGGCAAACATTCAAAGATAAACTTGAATCAAATGTGGGCTTATGCATGAAACAATGGAGAAAATCATTCTGATATGCATGGGGCAATCATGAAAAACATGTAAACAGCTGCTGCAGTATTTATAAAAACCTTTGCAGAGCCAAGTAAAATCCCATCATTTGTAGCCTACTCAGTTTTTCATTTTCCTCTAATACGGACATGTGAGAAAAGCCAGTTACTCATTGGGCATTAGAAGGAGAATAAGCACGTGAAAACCTAATTTCACCATCTTTGGGACCAATTACCCGTCTGGATTTCAGCTGGCATTTGAAGATCATTTTTCAGCCAAACAGGGATTCCTTACCACTGGAAAAAAAAAAAAATGCCCCGAACTTGCCTTTCCCTATATTATTCTCACTGCCTAGAACAGCCTCTTTGCTGCCTAGTAAAAATCAGCTAACCTTTCAAATCCCCTTGAAATGCTGCTCCACCATGAAGACTCTCAGCCTATTCAGTTCTGCCCTTATCTCCAAACCTCTCCCCTTCTCCCACCCAACTCAGCTGTGAATTCTCCTTTTAGTCACTCTCCAGCAAACACTCTACGCCACTCTGGTGATACTTAACATATGCTACCTCACATTTCAGGTATTTGTACACTTGTCTTATCTTTTTATGGAATGTAAACTGAGAAATTCATTTTATTTATATTTGCATCTCACAAAACCATAGTATTTAGTATAATATGATCATTGAAAATAAATTTGATTTTTAAATTGTTCCCATGTAGAAGCATATCTTTGAAATGATCTCTAAAATGGCTGCAGTGAATAAATATCTGGTTCTATTTAACAAAAACTGTACATTATATTAGTGTTTAAAATTTATCCATGGCGAGATTATTACTTCTCTGTCAATCTTCCCTAGCTTATTTGTACTGGGATGGAGCCTCACATATGTAGCCAAGGGCTCATCATGCAGCTATACTCCCAGCCCAAGTCAGTATAAATATTAGCTATACTTGTATATGTATATACACAGTTACTAACTTGTAACACACGGTTCCATCTTTAGTATCTCTTAAGGTTAGAATTTTTATGCTTCATTTTTAAATAAAAAGATAAATATACTCATTTGCTCTGTATTTTCATTTTAAACAATATTTAAATGTCAGCAGTACATCCCATAGACTGAAAATACTTTTAAAATTAGCTTTGTATGCCAGAGATGTAGCTTAACACTATAGCACTTGCTTATTATGCACCAGAGCCTGGGTTCAAGTCCCATTACTATAAAAAACTAAACAAAGCAAAACAAACAAACAAAACTTAGCTTTTTTTTTTTTTTTTTTTGGTACTGGGAATCAAACTCAGGACCTTGCACTTGCCAGGCAGGCACTTATGCCACTGAGCTGTATCCCTGGCACAAAATTTGGCTTTAAACTGGGCATGCCGGCTCATGTCTGTAATCCCAGCACTTGGTGGGCTAAGGTAGGGAAATTGTGAGTTTGAGGCCAGCCTGAGCTACATAGTGAGTTTAAGGCCAGACTGAACTACAGCATGAGCTGAAGGCCAGACTGTGCTTCATAGCAAGACTATGCTGAGGTGGGGCAATAAATCAGATGTAAGGATTTTACATTCTTACTTATCTATTCTTAGCCCAATATGAGGCGATGAAAATATATATCCTAGAGTCACTTTAAAAACTAAAGTCATGGAGTTCTTCCCAAATTAATATGAATAATTTGCCCATAGTTACTGCTATTTGCCAGAAACACTGGTCTCACAATAGTTCAGTTCTCCTTAATTGTTTATTTCATCAATACCATAAATAAAGTAACATTTATATGGCTCATTAAAACTTCTCGAGGCCCATGGCTAGCATCAGAAATAATAAGAACAATAACAACAATGCTGTATTTAGTTGTGATCTACTTATCAATGAGGTCTATTTTGTGTTTGTGTAACTGACAGAAATTCTTTACTTTCCATGTAGGTTATTCTGCTTTTATCGATAGTACTCATTCATTTTTCTCCCCATCCCCTTGGTCCTTTTGCATTATCTATACTGAGCTAGCAAAGGTCCCCCTTTGAAATTACGAAGTATGTGAAACCTGGGGGCAATGCCCTGTATGACTCCCTACTTGTCTTGTGATAGAAGCGCAGACCCTCCTAATGCTGTTTCTTGGCTACCCAAGGTTCCCTCCAGAGTAGCCATGTAGTCCCTTCTCTACCTCAAGTGACTATAGCTTTGACATTGCATGATACTTGACATTCATGATACTTCCCAGTAACTACATCAAGTGGTTATAGGGATCTCTTTTCTTAAGTCATTGCGGGGTGACAGACCAGCAATGCTAGGAGCAAACAAATGCTACTACTATATTTGTATTTTACAATAGATTTTTAAAATCTCATCACAAAGGAAATGTAGAAAAATAAGTCATACATGTGTCTGAAAGCAAATAAATTTTTTTCATGTCTTCAAAATGACATGTATTTAACTGTCTTTCCTTTTGAACAAACCCAAAACTAGACTCCAACGTGTAGAAAGGAAGCAGAAGAAGAACATCCTAGTGGACACAGTCACCATTTAGGGTCCCAAAGTCAGGGGCCACCCCTCAATAGGAGGTGACCCACAGATCCACTTTGCCCTCTGATACTTTAAAAATATTTTAGTGTTCTGTAAAACTAGTTTAAGTACTATAGATACAGTAAAGCAAGCCTAGGCTAAAACACAAAAGATTATTTAAAATAAATAAAATATATAATAAATAATTTTAGTTCACTAACATTAATATTTAAGTTAACATTAATTTTTAATTAATAATTTGGGTTCCTTGGTCATTTCTTCTCAAAGGCAACTGCATATATTCCTAGTATAGGCAATTCTACCTGCCACATAAACCATTATACTCGTCCCTCCTGCAGCGGCTTTTGTTGTTTATTTGCTTGCTTTGGCCTGAGAGGAAATCTTGCTATGTTGCCCGGGCTGGCCTTGAACTCTCGAGCTCAACCTTCCCCCCACCTCAGCTTCCTGAGTGGCTGTAACTACAGACACGCATCATACTTGGTAGTCCCATGCTTTTCTTTTTTAATTAGAGTGTGTCTGAATAAATTACTGAAAAAAATGCCAAGACAAATACACTACAGCAAAAGTAGGATCGAAAAGTACAGTGATTTTTATCAAACAGTTCAAAATGTTCTCCATCCTTGTAATGATGCATCCTCATATTTACCTAATGCTAGATAATCAACAGCATAATAAATAATGTTTACCTGTCAAAACATCATTACCTCAACTATGGAGAACACAGCCTAAAACCAGATTTTTCATACAAGATGACAAAAACTCAAATTTTTTAAAAAACTTTTTTTTACTTTCTTAAATTTCAAAATATTTGAATAGATTTACCATTTGATATAATTAATTGTACTTGCTCACTTTTTAAAAAGTTACCTTACCTGAAGCTGCTTGTTTTTTTTTCATTATTAGACAGATTATTGATGAATCTACATGTTGGCAGCATTACTTTGGATAACATGAGAAAAGTAAAAGCTGTATAAAAATGCATAAAACTATTTTATAGGAAACAAAATGTCAATCTGGGGTCATTCAATATAGGAACAGATAATGCTACATTCCTTTAAAAGCTCCTATGGGACTGCTATGTTATAGCAGTAGAATGAATCATTCATGTTGGCGATAGTAACCCTGCGTAATCAAAAGATGTTTCATCATTTTTAGCACCTTCTGTTTAAGAAGTCAGAAAATATATAATTTTTTTAGAAAATTTCACAATAAAATAGCTGAAATTTTTAAAAGTTTGGTACTTAATGAATTAAATTTGAGTTACCAGGAAATTCACAAGAATACTACAGATAAAGTAAAGTTAGTGCAGTGATTTTCCATGGGCACTGAAGTGACCAAGGAGTATTAAAATCCATGCTTAATCCTCCAAACATATTTTAGTCTTATTTTTAATATTTATCATCACAATTTATACCCTCCTCCAAAGTACGTGTTAAGCCATAGTAAAATTCTATTTTTGTAGGTCGAAGACAGTCATACATAAGCAATTTCACACATGGATCACCCTATGGATCAACAATAGTTTTAATAATAAAGTGATTTTCATTTCATCTTTTCTTTCTCCAGCCTACTCTCTATTGTAAAAAAGAAAATTCTAATCATTAAGCAATTAAGACCCAAACTCCACCAAAACAACTGTGGGTCCATAATCACTAACTGATACTTTTTTTCTTCAACTAAATCAACACATTCATTGCCATATTATTTAGGCCTAAGAATTGCAACTACACAAAATAGCTCCCAAAATATCTAATAGATCTAGGTGTACACATTACAGCTTTGCACACATACCAAATACATGTAACACAATCCTGAAAATATGTGCACATGCACATTCTAGTTGTGTTCATTCATACATAATAAAAATGACAAAATATGCTAACAATTAATTTTCAGGGCAATGAACTAATATGTAAAACAAGTTAACATTCAGTTTACCTTTAAATTTTAAGATATTATAGCAACATCTGAAGGACAGAGAGGAGGGAGGTGGATATCCTGAACTCGGGAGGGATCTGAGATAGGAAGTGAAACCCTCGGAAAGTCTAAGCAGAACCTCCTCTGGAGGAGGGGATCGCAGATCTGACATGGCGCAGTTGGAGGGAGACGAGATAGAGAGGGAGGAGGTTGCCGCTCCAAGCACACCCCTGGCCCACGCCCTCGTTTC
>PVLD010021283.1:17624-32042 GCA_004027595.1 Dinomys branickii | reverse complement strand
TTTTGAGACTGCGTTTTGTTCCTCTGTTTTCCCATTTTTGGGTATCGGATTCAAAATGTGGAGCTATAAATTCCACAGACAGTTCAGCAGGCAAAGGTCTGCTGCAGAGGCTGCTCCAATGGTTACTTCTCTTTGGGAGAATGTCCCTTAAGCTGTCTGCTGAGATTTCCACTTCTACTCCCTACCCCAAGACCTGGCCAGGGCGAATAAACAGCTCGCGACCCCAGGATTCTTGCAGATAGGCCACTCAGGTGTTCCTCCCTGGGTGGAGCTCCTTCCCCCCTCACAAAACCTGTTGGGGCGCCTAAGTAGGTCTTCCCACCCGGGAGATCCCGAAGTCCTTGAAGCTGCTTTGATGTCTCTCGCTGGGCTGAGCTTCTTCCCAATTCAGGAAAAACCGGTTAGAGCGCGCACTTAACTCACCCTGTGATCGTGCAGACAGGAGTGCCGTTCAGATGTTTTTCCCTGGATGGAGATTTTCCCCGACTCAGAAATCCTGCCGGCCGGTCGCTGTTGCTCCAGTTTGCGCAGCGCTGGCTGCGGGGGTGGGGTTCTGAGCGGGATCCCGGAGTGCTGCCCGGTTTGGCGCAGTTTGTCCCAGTAGCGCGTTCTCTGTCGGGTTCAGGAGCTGAAGTCATTCTTCCCTCCACACTCGCTCTCTCGGCTGGTCGTCTTCTTCCCGGAAGTCCTTATTTCTGTCTTCATATTGCTATATTTCATTGTTTGGGTGGTAATCCTCTGGGAGGTTCTCTCTCTGCTGCCTACCCGGTCGCCATCTTCCCGGAAGTCCTTAGAAATTATTTTTAAAGTATAGTATTTGTTGACAGGGGCTGTTAAAACTCATTCTCCTCTTGGCACATGTGAAATTTGGAAGTTTTAGATACATGAATCATTAAATGAGCTGACTTTGAGGCAAACTGGCTGGAGGTTTGAGGAGAGGCAAGAGGAAGAGCAGGTCAGGGCAAGAAAGAAAAAGAGAAAAGAAACAGGAAGGAAGAGTCATAACAATTTTTCTGGCACTTGAGCCTGAGGTTCAAAGTGTCTTTTTTTTTTTCCCCAGTACTGACACTTGAATCCAGGCTTTCATACTGAGTTATATTCCCAGGCCCACTTCCCTTGTTTTTCTAAGACAGAGTCTCCCCAGACTGGGCTTGAACTTGCGGTCCTCATTCCTAGGCCTGCCAGAGTGGTGGGATCATAGGCATGCACCACAAGGCTGCTCGAAGCGTCCTGACCCTGTGAGGGCACCGGAACACGACAACATGGGCGTGCGATGTACTCAGCTATCCACTCCCAGGTGAGGATCCGACAGCGAGCCACCTGGATGAGGGTGGGCAGGGACTGCAGGGTGGATCCCTGGCCTGTATCTTTGCGTGAAGGAGGAGAAAGACACACACAGTAACACAATAAACCCAAAGCAATTGCCTCTGTGAGGCTGCATCTTTGTTTTCAAAAATATCACCTTAGACAAGTTTTCCAGAGCTTGGGATCCACTCACGTGTAAGGCCTCACTTTTAGTGCAGCACGTGGCCCCCACAAGTGTGCAGGATCCTGGTGCTACCCAGTTCCTTTTCTGCACAGTTCAGTTACACTAAATTACTCCAGAGAAAGGAAGTATCACAGCAAGGGCAGTTCTCATGTTATGCCAGATGCTTCCCACAGAGTTCTTGATAGATTCTTTTGGTCACTTGAGATAAATTTTAGGATAAAAAACTGGAAACTCCATTTGACTCAGCTATTCCTCTTGTAGGTATCTTCCCAGAAGAGCTAAAGGCATCAGTATTACAGACACATACATAATCGTGTTTATAGCAACACAATTCGTAATTGCTAAATCTTGAAAGTGGCCTGTATGTCCATCAACAGGTAAATGGACAAAGAAAATGTGGTGGTAACAGACCATAGAGCACTCTCCTGTCATAAAGACGGATGTGCTTGAGTCGTTTGTAGGAAAGTGGATGCCCCTTAAGACCACACTGTTACATGATTGAATCAGACACCCAAGTTTAAATATCACATTGTTTCCCCTGGGGTGAGAAATCCGGAGTAAAACTAAGCACAAAATAAAAGAGAGATAATAGGGAGTAGGAAGACAGACCATTGTCAGAGGGAAGGTGATCAAGAAGTGGAGGGGGAGGGAAGAGAGGGGAGGAGTAAGGGATGGAAATAGGAATTAGGGTGTGTTATATACATGCAGCAACTCTGCACAAAGAATGTAAACATTCTGTACTACAAATGTGTACAGAAAAAGAAGGGGATCAAGGGATGGGTGGAGGGGAGAGGAAGAGAAGGGAAAGGAAATGAAAAAAGGACTTAAGATGTGTTATATATATGTACCAACCTACCAGAAGGAATGCAAACATTATTAGTACGTGTGTATCAATAAACTAAAATAGGCCCTAAAGGCAACAGAAAAACACAGAACTAACTCTTTCCCCATAAGTCTGGATCCTGGGCTTTCTAAAAAGTGTTAAAACAGAGACAAGCTGGAGGGAACAAAAATGCGGATATCCATATTTTATCTATGTTCTTTCTACCTTTGGAACCCCTGACAGGTCATCTCACCTCTCAGTTTTTGTATTTTGCCATGTGAAACAATAACCCCCATCTTATAGAAAAAGTCGAGATCATCTGAGCAGGGACCTTGTCCAAGCAAGTCACAAATAAAAGCTCATAGTCCAAGACCCATAGCCCACCTACCGCTGAAGGTGTCTGTGGGAACTGCCTCACGCCTCGTCTCTCTGGCCTCCTGTTACTGGGAGGACTGAAATGGGCAGAGGTAGGGAAACATCACAGTGGTGATCTTGGGTAAGGCAGCTCTTTAAATTCTGCCCAAGAATTACGTGTTGGCTCTGTCACACGCTCTCTCCTTGGGTACTCACCCATCCAGAAATACTAACTTTTCTCTGATACAGATGGTTATCTCTGGATAAGCTGGGAAGAACTACGTGCACCTACGTTGCAGTGCTGGCTAAGCCCAAATGCCAAAGTCACCTGACCCCAGAGTCTTCATTTAATGCACCCTTGCTCGCCTGCAGATAGAGAGTTGAGGACAAAGACTATAGATCTATCTTTAACATCACGTCCTTCTAGCAGTCATTACCCTTTGCCAATAAATGGTTAACACTGTCTCCCCCAACAAACGTCCCCACCCAGATTTTACACAGATGAAGAAAGACTGACTAGAAAGTACTTTAGAAAAGCTAGATGACTGTCTAGTAAATGACGAAAGTGAAATGAGCAAATCTAACACCAAGACGTTGGCAGAGGCTTGTCATTTGAGAGGTGGTGATATTTGTTTACCAAGTGTCAGGGAAGGGCATTATATTGGACACACATGTGTGCAATCTTGTATCATCAGAAAAGAGAAGAGTCAAGTGGGCAAGAGTTAGAAGCTTTCAAAGAGGAGATTTCCTCTCTAAACCCTGTCTACAGGAATATTCATATGCAGGGACAAGAGATGTGGGCAGATGAGCAATTCTTTCCATGGCATGTCAGGTGCACTAGGATGCAGGGTGCATGCGCCACAATTCAAGGGACTTGGCTAAAGGAAGATGAACACGTACAAAAACAAAGGGCAGAGTTTGGAGACCTGGATACAAAGTTGTTGGCTCAAACTGAAGGGCATTTAGATAGGGACCAAAATGATGCTGGCTATGTTTGGACGTGGTCTGTCCCCTGAGGCTGCTATGCTAGAGGTTTGGTCCCCAGTGTGGCAATGTGAAGAGGTGAAAGAACCTCTAAATGGTGAAACCCAGCAGGAATTGGTTAGGTCCTTAAGGGTGCTGCCCTAAGAAGTGGTCAATGCTTGTCTCTTGGAGTGAATTGACTTTCCTAAGAGTAGATTGTTATGAAGTGAGCCAACCCACATGAGCAGCCTCTTATGCACAAAGCTAGTTCTCTTTTCTCTCCTCCGCCGTGTTGTGAGCAGCCAAGGAGTTTCTCACAGGCCAGGTGAACACATGGAACTGCCCAGCCTTAGGCCTGCAGCCTCCAAAAGCTGGAGCTAACTAAACCGCTTTTATTTTTGGTGCTGAGGAGTATGCTGAGCTACACCCTCCATCCTAAATCCCTTCTCTTCATAGATCACCCAACCTCAGATGTTTTTGTTATAGCAACAGAAAATGAATACACTGTCAAACCTAAATGATTAAATTATTAATTTCAGGGCATTGGTTTATATAGAAGGAAAATTATATTCCATACAGAGCAATCGCAGACTTATGCTCCGTGTGTGGTCCAAATGCTGGCATCTTCAAAGGTTTTTTTCCTTCCCTTCCCCCACAGTGACACGTCCTCCCAGATAAACTGCCCTGAGTCCTTACTTTATGGGTCTGCTCCCTTGGTTTTAATCAGCTGTCACTATAATAAATACCTAAGAGAATCAACTTCTGCATATACTGCAATACCAGGTCGATGCGTGGAGTGGATGGAGCAAGCTCCTATCCTATCTCCCAGCTCCAAAAATCCATTTAATCTATTGTCCTTGGATATAGGACAATCAGATATTCAACTGGTGAAAACAGGTACTCAACTTTGAAAGAGAAAAATATTTATTTTATCTCACCGACTTGGAGAAGGTGGTCCATGATCAGTCGACCCTGTTGCTTTGGGTGAGGCAGCACAGGCTGGCAGGAGTGTACAGGAGAGCAAAACCATTCACCCTGTCCAGCTACAGTGGCACATGCTTATAATACAGCTACTCACAAGTTCAAGGCCATCCCAGGCAACTTAGTGAAAGCCTATCTCAAAATAAAATTTTGAAAGGGTTGGGCATAAAACTCAGTGGTAGAGTGCTGGCCTAGCACGTCTGAGGCCCTTGGGTCAATCTCCAATACGGCAAAAACCATCCAACAAAAACCACTCTCCTCACAGCCAAAGTGGAAGAAAGAGAGAAAGGGTTAAGGACTGGGTCTTGCTGCCCAATCTGAGAGCACATCCTCCATAGCCTAAAGATCTCCCATTTGACCGCACTTCATAAATGCTTCACCACTTCTCAGTAGTGCCATGAGATCAACCCTTTAGCACACTGGCCTTTGGGTGGCATTTCAGATCCAAACTATAGTGCAGTAGGTCCCTCCCTTGTCTAAGTTCTAAGACACTTATGTGTGCCAATCAGCCCTTCTGTTCCTGACCTCTGACAGTCTCCTCAGATCTTTCCCTACATATGCATATGCACAGATGTAATATACTTGCTTTTATTCCTCTATATTTCTATTAACTGCAAGATTTACTTACTGAACTGTTGGTGTCTGTTCTCACAGTCCCCACTCCTGAACTCCCACAGGATTTAGTGACTGTCTTTTTCTTTTTTTTTTTTTTTGCAGTACTGGGGATCAAACTCAGGACCCTGCGCTTGCTAGGCAAGCGCTTATTCCACTGAGCTATATCCCCAGCCCCTATTTAGTGACTGTCTTCTCCACAAGTATTTTGTGGAATACTTGGAAGCATAAGCATCACCTAGAAATACTATATGGTTAGGGAAGGCGGTACAGTTGGTCTCAAGTTAAAGGGTGAGGATCACATATCTGGGTAAAACTATCTTACCCAGAAAATGTTGATAGGGAAGACAGTTTGGAGAGATTTCCCCAAAGTGCTTAGGATAAAGGAAATGGAAAAGAAGAGGTGGGAGAGGGAAGAGCTAGAAAGTTATGAATGGGAAAGGAGGGAAAGCCTCCTGATAGGTGGAAGTAATTTAAACTGAATGATGAGGTGGAGTAACTGACTCGTGATCACACAGGGATTAGAAATAGCCCCTGACTCAAAACTCACTTCCTCGTCCCGCAACACCAAAACAACATTCTCAGTTTTTCAGTCTCCAAGAGAGGAGAGCTAACTCATGGTCAGTGTTTGCCCTGGCAGTTTTGACTTCTGGTCCTGACCCCTCTCCTAATTCACACAGCCTATGGAGCAGCTTAGACCAGGGTACAAGTCTCCTGCCTCCCAGACAAAAAAAGTTTTTCTTCCACGATCCCTCTGTCTTCAACCACATACAAAGGGAGTTAAGAGGCAAGAATTTTCTGATCCATGGCGCTGCTGTGTGTGGTCCAGAAACATAGGAGAAAACAAATGGAGGATGTTGAGCACCCAACAGCATGTATCATGTCCTTCATCTTCACAGCTGAAGTGCAAGACGGCAAATAAATCCCATGGTGCCAAATAGCTCAGGGGAGGTCTGAATGAGTCTGCAGAGGTTACTGACTTTTCCCAGCCTCACGAAGCTGGGAATAGTGAACGTAGGAGTCAAAGAGCACATGTAATTGAGTATAAACTATGCCACCAGGTTTCTTACAGAAAATAGCACATTCCTGCCCGATATTGTCCCTATTTACTCTCTGATGTTCTCCAAAATTTCAAGAAATTAGTACATTCTTTCTCAGCAGAGAAAAAAATTGTTTCAAAGTCAAATTCCTCTCTCTCATTCTCTCATTCCCATCCCCTCACCCTCTCCTTCCTTGCATGTGTCTGTGTGTGTTTTTGTGTCTGTGTGATATTTCTTAGAGATGGAACTGAAGTGTAAAGAAAAGATTTATGTTTTAGGCAGGGCATGGTGGCACATGCCTATAACCCCAGCACTTGGGAGGCTGAGGCAAGAGGATCACTGTGAGTTTGAGGCCAGCCTAAGCTACATAATGAGTTCAAGGCCAGTCTGAACTACATAATGAGGCCTTGTCTCAGAAACAGACTTAGTTATGTTTTATATATACTGTATACTAATATCTTGAAAGTAATCTGACACAATATTATTATTGTTTGACTAATCACATGAAATCAAGTGGCAAATTTTGCCCTTGTGGCCTGGTGTTAGCGCTCAAAAAGTTTCAGATTTTGGATTTCAGATATTTAGATCAGAGATGCTCTAATTCTGTCTCTCTTACGTTAGTCATAAGAATCAAGGATGTGTTGCTAAACTTTCTAACATGTTCAACACAACATTTTGTAGAATATAATGAATTAGTAGTTGTACAATTGTGGAAAACCATATTTTGTGAAATGTTTACATGATTGAATGAGAGGGGTAGCAGATAACAAAGGTGCCTGATTTTTAAAAAAATGTGAGAAAACAAACAATGGTTCATACTAAATGCATGGAGAAACTACAAGGAAATACAGTGAAACATGGGTTCGTTTGAAGTAATGAGATTATAATATTTTCATAACTACATTATCTTTTTTCTTTTGCTGTAACATACTTTGTAGTTAGAAGCAAATAAATTGTGTATTTCACAAAAGACATTTTGTTAGCAATAAGAAAGGGTGGATCCTGTGAGAGGGTGACATCCCTGCAGAAGCCCGGGCCCTCCCACGGGCTGGATAAGGGGCAGGCAAAGGGAGGAACCGAGAACGCGCTTGTGCTGCCCTCACCTGACTGGCAGCGGCAGTAAGGAGCCGAGGAGAATTTCTTTTTTTTTTTCTTGCCTTCCCTCCCCACATCCAGCTCTGAGAGAAGACTGTGGCATCCGAGCCAGACTCAGGCTTGTGGCTGTGGTCCGAGTTATGCCATCCCAAGTCCTGCTGCCTACCCTGCTCCTCTGCCTGCTGCTGCTGTCCATGCAGACCCAGGGAGGCCACCGTGAACGTGAACGGAAGAGAATGCAGAGTAGGTGATGGGCTGGGTGGGTATGTGGGGTGGTGGGAGGGAGGGGCTGTGCCCAGTCTGAAGGGTCCCTGGGACGTGGTACTTCTCTCCACACCCAGCTCTGCTCACAGCTTTGTACGCCCCGGGTTGTAACAACCCACAGCCCTCCATTACCCAGGCCTGGGAAGGGCAGTGGCATAGGCAAGGACTCACACACACTTCCATTCCAATAATCCAAAAGCAAATGGTACAGACTTTGGCGAAATGCGCACCAAGGCTGAGAATCTAATGGGGAGGGAAGGCAGTTATTCTCTAACTTATGCGCATTTGTGAAGGGCAATATCCAGGGGGTTATGGGGATGGCTGCAGGCGGTGAAATGGGCATAGGCATGGAAAGACAGGACGTTGTGGGGTGTACAGAGCCAACACAGAGTGATCCTTAGAGTCGCAGGGGGTTGGTGGGAGAAAGGGAAGTACGGAAGGGGAATGCTGGATACAGCGACAGTGAAGAGAAGAGAAAGGGGCAAGAAGCCGGTTCATCTTTCTTTCTGGATTCTGAAAATTCTAGAAAGTGGAGAGGGTTTGGGAGATCCCTTGGGCTTCTTTGCTCCCTCCAGATCAGAGTGTAGATCACATAAGGGCGACATCACATGATCCTAGGTGTTTCAGGTTCATCTGCATCTCTGCCAAGACCATGCCTAATAGGCCTGAAGGGAGAGGTGGTCCAGAAGCCTAGACACTGAGGTCCATAGTAAGAAGGTAACAGGGAGAACATAGGATTTAAGATACTGCTGATCACAAGGGTTTGATAAGCAGCAAAAGAAAGTTCCCAGAGAAGTCTACAAGTATTGTCAGTGGGACCTGGGTCCTGGGAGGAGTTTTAAGCTTTCCACTTAGCTGCTCCCACTCACCCTGCTCCTGCTCCTTTTCCAAAACACAACCAGTCCCCCAAATCAAGGTCTGCGTGAATCAACCTGAATTTTATCAGTGCAACCGCCACTGTGAAGCTCACCAAGACTGTCAAGCAAATAACATATGCTGCTCAGCCTTCTGCGGGAACGTCTGCATGAGCCTGCTGTGAGCGGGACGCGGGCTGTGCTCCCTGCTGCCCAGTCCTCCGCTCCCAATCTGAGCACACATCAGAAGCACGACAGCTTCCAATCAGGCGTGCAAGACGTGAACGAGAAGGCTCCCCTGCCCACTGTTTGTACCCCTACCCTGTCAAATAAACCAGGATAAATGCCCACGGATTTGTCTCTTTCACCCCTGCTGCTGTTACCCCTGAGAACCCAGCGCAGCCCCCGCATGTGCCCCACCCCCCGCGCCGAGCTCCAATCTCTCCCTAGTCTCACGTCTCCATTTCTTTCCTGGCCCACGCAGCCCTCCAGCCATGGGAGGCTCAGCCTGTGCGGCTCTGCTCCCTGAACCAGTTCTCCCAGGGGAAACTGCTCATGGGGAGCACCTGCCAATGCCAAGGAGAACATTCCTCGCCCTGGAGTAGGAGGACGAGGCCAAGCATGAGCTGGGAACAGGCGGAATGTTGAGCTGGAACAGAAGCTGCCCCAGGACTGCTTTTTCCACTTTAGCCCTGCTGCCTCTCTACCTGTCCTCCCCAGTCTCCTTCTCAGGTTCAGATTAGTGTTTCTTTACAGCAAGGATAGTGAATCCAGGGAAGTTAAAAGTTACGCTCTTGTTCAAAGAGAACGAGAGGGTATGATGTGACTAGAGGATGACCTTTCCTCTGAATTCCCTTTTTGCTCACTTCTCTCCACTACCTGAGTCCTGAGACACTCTTGTGCTTGCCTACACAAATCATAGACTTCATCCTATCCAGCACCCATAAGTGTGGCCACTTCCATGTTGGGGCCTGTGTTGGTGGTTGGGACCTGAGACTCCAGTGCCTTCCATCAAATGAATGTTCCCTATTTTTCCCAATACTCTTCCCTGTGGTCTCTTTCTCTTTCCTTTTGATTCAGGAGAACACCAAGGAGGGACAAACAGGTGGTTCATGCTGCTATACTAAGGATTACTAGGCACATAGTGGCTACAGATCTTGCCCACATTTTATTTTTAGTCCATGGAAATCAACCCCTGGGGTACAGATTCTCTACTATTCATAGAATTACAACTTCTCTGACATGGTCCTGGGGTACATCCAGGGTTGGATCGCATGTGAATGCATTAGTCAGCTTCACATCGCTACCTCACTGTACCTGAGTGTATTAGTCAGTTTTCCCATCGCTGAGACAAAACACCCAATACAAACAGCTGAAAGGATTGTTTGGCTCATGACTTCTGATGTGTTCACTCCAAAGCTGGCTGGTTCCAAGACGACAAAGGGCATGGTGGAGGGGCATGGAAGGAGACAACTACTCATTTCGTCTTAGCCAGGAAGCAGAGAGAGAGGAGGAGGAGCTGAGGAAGAGAATGTACTCTTCTAGGTCATGCCCCAAGTGACCCACTTCTTGGGCCCCACTCCTGACAGCATACTCAGCCACTGAACTCATTAGTTGATGAATCCACTTTTGGGGAACATTTCAGATCTAACTTATAACACTAAGGCAATTAACTTAGTGGAAAAAAATATTTTTAAGCTCAGAGCTTAGAGCAGTGATGGTGAACCTATGGCACACATGCTTTGGTGGGCTGTCTGTATCACGGAAGCACTAAAGTTTCACCATCACTGGCTTAGTGGTTCAAGTCCAAGATGAGGAAGCACGCTGGTACTGAGCCTCCGACACAGGTGTCAGAGCAACCGATAACATCATGACTGCAAAAGTAGACAAGAGGACAGGTTATTTCCCACAATTCCCTTCAGCAGATTCCCCCTGTGGCTTAAAGGCCTCTCACCAAGCCTCACCCTTGAAAGTCCACAGAGCTTTACAATAGTACCATCTTGGGGACCAAGCCTTTAATACACAGACACTGGGGACACTCATCCAAACCACAGCAGTGGCCAACTTGGACACGGCACCAAATGTGAGAAAATTCAGATACTTAAGCCATGCCCATGGGAAAACGTGCCATGCTGTTCTCCAGCTCCGTGCTTTTTGCTGGACCATTCAATGGGAGAGACAGCAGAGAGAAAAATCCCTCTGCTGAGCCTCTGACCCACGTCAAAAATTTCACATGACTCTAGGTATTTGGGGTTCATCTTCATCTGTACCATGGTTGCCTTTGCACGAAGAGGTCTTAGGAGAGAGATCATGATCAAGCATCAGAAGATGTCATTGAAGACAGGTGGACAAGAAAGGTATATTCTCTAAGACAGCTTATTTGTTGTTTTCCCAGATAGCCTCCTGCACCCAGAATCTTTCTAGACTATGCCTCTAACATTGCTGGTGGAGACCACCAAGAAAAGTAAAGATACCTGCCAGAGTCCATTTAGAGAATGACTTCCCCCATCTAAGGCCAGCGCTCCTTACCATGTAGACACACCACAGGCACCAGATTCACCTAGTCCCTCTCACTGGATCAAGTACCATGGACCGTGAACTTTACTGGATGAGTTGCTGTGTTCCTTTATAAAATAACAGGTTCAAGACCTGTGTGCTAGGAAGCACCCTGGACATCCCACCATGCTCTAGGGTACACAGAGGTGGTGGTATATAGCATACGGTTTCTGGAAGGAGTTCCCACCTGGTTGTGACTGTATGCTATGTCTTCTATGGAGACATCTGTGTGCCCCAATATTGTATTAAGCAGAGAATGGTAGTGAGGGCCCCAGGAAGACGTTGAATCTCATGGAGTGAGAAGAGGAAGAAACTTCAAATGTGCCAAGATCTGGGATTTCTAAAATGTCAAGTCCCACCCTGAAGAGAATCACAAATCGTGCTGGTTTGAGACAAAATGTAGCCTATGATTGTCACTACTTCTGCATTACTTGTTCTCGTCCTATGCTCAAGATGCTTCTTCTCTATATAAATTAAATGCAGGAACTATAGAAGGATTCTCCTCACTCATATACTGTGATATTGGTCAAATACTTCCACATCTTTATACTTTGGTCATACCTGGTGCTCACAGGTAGGTCCATACCAGTGCCAATACAGATATTCCCAGGTGGAAAGACTTAAAATCAGGATATGCTCTTCAGGCTTACCACCCACCACATGGACTTATGACCCATCTTTGTTTTGTCAACAGTTCCACACATCTTGTTTACAGATCCTCAAGGTCTTTTTTTGTACAGTATCCCTTATTCATACAGAATTAGTTTTTTGCTGATTGTATGTATAGTACAGGACTGTAGCTCTATTATACATTACAGTGCTGCACGTAAGAGTTATGCAAATAAAAGCAAAGTCATCAAGTTGGAGTATCCTTTGACCGTTTCTTTATTCTGAATATTTTAATTTACACACTGTATATAATTCCTCATTTAGCTGTCAGTTCATTTAATGACCTGGACACAGGAACAGAACTTGATCTTTAAATAAGAAATATCTAGCAATATATTACCTATCCAAATCTCTAACAATTTTTCCTCATGACAAACCTTGGTGAACCATACAAAGTTATGTGAAATGTAAGGGTTGAGTTTAGATACTGAGTCCATTAGCTACCATAAAAAAAAATGGCCCCTGAACTAAGACCACTAAGATGTGTATGATTTGTAATACGCAAGGGTAGTCTTCTATTCCAAAGACATTGTTCTTAACCCCAAGACGCTGAAGTTAAACTATTTAGAGGTGTAACCATCTGTTACTGTGCCTACTGTCCTGGGAAGGGTTCACTTTCTGAAAGTCTTTAATGGTAAAATACGAATCCAAAAGAGGCCACTAGATTTCGCATTCCTGTGGCTCTTCTGAATAATTATTGCTGGGTGCATGGCAGCCCTTCATTATGTCAGTTCAGTGTTCCTTTATCTACAGAGAGTTTTTTGGGATTATAATTTTTAATTAACTTATTTTTAGTTGAAAAATTGACTGTATTTATCATGTATAAGAGGATGTTTTGAAATATATACGTTGTGAGGTAGTTAAATCTAGCGAATTAACATATCTACTACTTCATTTATTTTTTTTGTCAGAAGAAGCCTCCAAATCCACTTAATAACCTTCAGATAGACAATGAGTAGTTACATCCTATAGTCATCATGCCGCACAATAAAGCTCACGACCTTATTGCTCCTAAAATTGTGTTATCTTTTGACCAAACATCTCCCTATTCCTCATCTTTCACACCCTAATAACCACCATTCTACTCTCTGCTTCTACGAGTTCAGTTTATTTAAATTCCATGTTAGGTGAAATGGTATTGTAATTCTTTTTTGTGCCTAGCTTATTTCACTTAACATAATGTCCTCCAGGTCTCTTTCATGTTGTTGCAAGTAACATATTTCCCTTGTGAAACCTTGAGTAGTATTTCATGGCGTGTGTCTATCACATTTTACATGTCCATCCATGCACTGACAAACACTAGGGTAGACTCCATACCCCAGGTATTAGGAATAAACACATAATAAACATGGGAGTACAGACAGCTCTTCCTTGTGAGGATTCCATGGGCTGGAAGCAATATGTGTATATGTGTGTGTGTGTCTGTGTCTCTGTGTGTGAATCTCTGGATCAGGTGGTAATTTTAGCTTTCGATTTTTGCAGAAATTTTACAGGGTTTTCAATGAGAGCCACGTGTATTAATTGGCAGTCACACCACTAGTATGCACGAGTTCTGCTTTCTACACTTCTGCTTTCTCTACATGGGCTTCATTTCTCAACACACGTTATCTTTTGTCTTTGTATTTTATGTCTTTTTGATAGTGGATATTCTGATAAGTGTGTGGTGATATCACATTTTTAAATTTCATTTTTCTGATGGTTGTAAGGCTGGTTATTTTCTCCTATGTGTGCTGACCATTTGTACGTCTTCTTCTGAGAAATGTTTATTCATGTTCCTTGCCCATTTTAAAATCAGATTATTTGTTTTATTGCTGGTAAGTTGTTTGAGTTCTTTGTGTATTTTGGATATTAACCCTTTATCAGGTGTAAGGTTTGCAAATATTTTCTCCCATTCCATAGGGCAGTTCTTCACTCTTCATTTTGTCTTCTGCCATGCAGAAGATTTTGACTTGATGAAGTCTTATTTGTCTATTTCCTATTTTATTATCTGCGTTATTGAAGGATATGCCAAAAAAATGGAGATTTTCCCCTATGATATTTTACAGAACTTTTACAGTTTCAGGTCTTATGTTTAGTTCCACAATCAATATAGAGTTGACTTTTGCACAGTGTGAGAAATAAGTGTTCAGTTTCTTCTTCTGCGGGTGTGTAACCAGTCTTGCCAACACTATTTATTGAACAGGATCCATTTCTCTCAGCATGGTAATGGCACAAAAACAGACCTGAAGATCAGTGGAACGGAGTAGAAAATACAGACACAACTACAAACACACTCAGTCTCGTATCTTTGACAAAGGAGCCAAACATGTTCACTGGAAGAAAGAGAGCCTTTTTAATTAATAAATGGTTTTGGAAAAACTGACTTTCCACATGTCAAAGACTAAAACTAGACCTATATCTTTCACCATGCACTAAACTAAAGTCAAAATGGATCAAAAATCTAAATATTAAAGCAGAAACACTACATTTATTGGAAGAGAAAGTAGGCAAAATCTTGAAGACATAGGGGTAAGCAGAGAGCTCATGAACAAAAACTGCATGGGAAATACTTCAAAGGATCAACAACTGGAATCTCTTCGTATTGAAAAGTTTTTGCACATCAAAAGAAATCACTAATAGAGTAAAAAGAAAACGCACACATTGGGGAAAAAATTTAGCCAACTGCCCCTCAGATAAAGGACCTCTATTTGGCTCATTAATGTTTTTTTTTTTTTTTTT
>PVLD010021282.1:0-31854 GCA_004027595.1 Dinomys branickii | reverse complement strand
GGTCTGTTATTTAGCCAGTACCAGGTTGATTTTATTACAGTTGCTTTGTAGTATAATTTCAGGTCAGGGATTGTGATTCCACCTGACTTTTCTTTATTGCCCAGGATTGCTTTTGCTATTCTGGGTCTCTTCTGGTTCCAGATGAATTTGAGGCATATTTTCTCTAGATCTGTGAGGTATGTTAACGGTAGTTTGATGCTCATGGTTAGGAAGAACTAACATTGTAAAAATGGCCATACTAGGAGTTGCTATTTATAGAGGTGTAGAAGCAGGAAAAAAAAATCACAGAGTTGGTTGGGAATTTAGTTTTGACATGGTAAGTTGGAAGTATGTTTTAGACAGTTGAGCTGAGAAGTACACAGCTCAGGGAAGTTGGAAATACAAGTTTAATCCTCCTGCCATCCCTATGGTATAGGTAGTATCGCCCCCATTTTCAGATTGTAAAAGTTTAGCTCGGCTATATTCTCACTTGCTCAGGTTTCACCAGCGAGTGTTGTGCTCAGCTTTGACATCATGACAATGATAATGTTGCTAATAGCTGCCACTTCTCTAAATTTGCGATGGTTGCAGTTTGGTAGGCCTCTTCGTATGTGGCAGTCACATACAAAATTTACTAAAATATACAGGATTTGGTTAAAATCCCGGTTTAATAGCAGATTTTGCCAAAAAAAGGCAGCCGTGTGTAATCCAGGTTTGTCCTGCTTGTTTAAAAATGGAAGGCAGGTGCAGAGGCACACACCGGTAATCCAAGGCAAGCTGAAGCTGAAGGCCAGCCTATGCATTTGAGAAAGACTCTGTCTCAAAAAAAGTGAGGTGTGGGGGGAGTGTGTGACAGCTCTGGCTTTGCTCTCTAGTACCAGAGAAAATAAACAAACAAAAAATTTTTTTTTACTCACAATCTTCCTAGAAACTGGATTACATAGAAAACTGTACGGGATGAAATTGGGGTGACTGTTGTGGAAAGAAAGGCACAGATAGACGTGATCTTTGTTGCGTAAAGGACTATGGTGCAGCGGAGTGGGGCGTTAGTGTGCGACGCTCAGAACTGGTCGGACCGTCTGATTCGGCTGCTGTGGTCGTCATGGTCTTGCTAGACAGTAGCAGTCAGTGGACGGCACACTTACCAGGAGATAAAGTCCAGTATGTGAATTCAGAACTTTTTGGTGACGAGTGGTATGTGCAAGTGGAGTGTGGAGTTCGTTACCTGAAGCACTAACGGACAGCTCATTGCTGGTGTTCACCTGCAGGCCTGAGATCTGGTGGGGAGGGAGACTGATGGGGAGGGAGAGACAGGTGTTGGATGACTTGATTTCCTTTTGACGTATAGTGATTGTTCTGTACTGTAAAATTTGTGTATGTAAATTTATCTCTCATCCTCGAACTCATTGTAATAGTCTAATTGTTAGACTAATAATAAGTCTATTATTTTTCCTACTGTGTCTTACCATATCTATGCTGTTACCACAATAATTGCTGTTGCTCATGCATCCCCGTCCCTGCTGTGGGACAAACGTGTCCGCTCCGGAGCAGAAGTTCTGAATGCACCTTTGTGTCCCCAGCTCCTAGCAGGGAGGAGGAGCAGTGACCACACACACTCACTGACCTTCCCTTGGATGCTTCACACTGTCTCAACAGTAATGTGACCCTTCAACCACGAGAGGGCAACAAGGAAGTGGAGCTTGCAGCTAGGGAGTAAGCGTTTTTGCCAGACTGTCAGGCCTGCAGAGATCAAGTCCTAGTGTTGTCCTTGCTGTCTTGGTGGGGGTGGTATGTGCTGAAACTTTCTGGTATTTTCTGGGCACTGGAACGTGGCGTTAGGAGGGAAGCAGTCAGTCCCACCTTCCTTCCTATCCTCCAGCTTTCTGGGGGTGAGGGCAGGGGCAGTGTGAAAACTGTTACGTCTTAGGAGAGACTTATTTTCATGCACATGACTAATAAAAATAACCATTAAAATGTGTGTGTGTGTGTTTTGTTTTTTTTTTATAGCCCAGAGAGGACACTAATGATTTCTTAAAAAATTCATTGTTGGAATCTGATAGTGCTTTTATTGGTGAGTACAGTACTATATTTTTTATTGTGCAAAGTGATAAAGAGCTAACATTTTACTACTTTAATAAATAATCACCAAATATGACATGTAAAGTTTTCAAAATCAGTGAACTGGAAAATGACAGGAATAATTCATATAAAAACCTGTACATGAATGGTCATAACAGCTTTATTTCTAATAGCCAAACCTGGAATCAGCCCTGAGGCCCTTCCGCAGGTGGAGTTAGACTGTGATGCAGCCACAGTGTGGCATGCTGCGCAGCAGTACGAAGGTCCTACTTGCTGAAATACGCAGTAACGTGGGTGACCCCTCTGGGAAATACTGCTGAGCGGAAAAGCCAGCTCTGATGAGTCACACGCTGTAAGAGTCCACTTCATTTCTGAGAGGACAAAGCTTAGAAACTGAGAACAGAACAGTGGCTTCCCAGGGCCAGGGCTTGGGGGAAGGCGGAGGCACGGGTATAAAAGGGCAGCGAGAGGCATCTTTTCGGTTAGGGAAACTGTTTAAACACCTTCGGTATGTCCACAGATGATAAAATGGTGTAGAACTTAATACCTCATGGTTCCAGGGCTATTAAAAAGTAAAAAGAAAAAAATATACATACATATGTTTATATATATACTTCCTGGTTTAACCTTTTCCAGGTGTGCAGCTCAAGGGCCCTGACTCACTACCCACATTCGTATTGTTGTGCGTCACTTCCAGCATTCACATCTGGAACTTCACCTTGAACGTGTTTTCCTTTACATCAAGCAGCCATTCCCCACTCCTTTGTCCCTCTGGGCCCTGGTGGCTGCTGTTTTTCTTTCCAACCCCATCAGTTTGACTGCTTTGTACCGTTACGTTATTTCTCTTTCCTGGCTGGCTTAGCCTAAAGTTCTTCAGGTTTATCCCAGATGTAGCCAGTGTCCACCATCTTAAAAGCTATACGAATGTGCTACATGTTGCTTATTCATTGATCTGGGAGCAGATACTGGGGCTGCCCCACCTTCTGGCTGTTGTGAATGATGCTGCTATGGATTGGGGTGTCTGCTGGAGTCAGTGTTCCCAAGTACCTTTCATAATATATTTCATGTCGTGTATGTCCCTAGAATCAGTTACTGCCTCACGTGGCGGCTGTGTTCTCAGTTGTCTGAACTGCTGCGCTGCCGTTACTGTGACGCGGCAGCGAGCTCATCACGAAAGGCACTCGCAAGAAACCAAACAGGCCAGAACAAGTAGCGCTTTACTGAGCTGACAGACGGTCTCTGAGCAGGAGCCAGAGAAGGTGTCCGTGCCAGTCTGGGTCTCGCCTTCAGTTTAAGTGCATTTTAGGTTTCCATAGTAACCATTATCTCATTTTTGGGACTCTTACAAGAATGTCACACAATTTTCACAAGGTTTTCTTTTCCCAGCAGGTCAGACAGCCAGATTCCAAATGACCCCTGCAGTTTAACTTTCAGCCCAGTTCCCAGTCTGTCCTGTTTGTTCTGTTCCCACTTTACGACTCTGCTCTAAGTGAGCTGATAACCAGCCAGCGGCAGTGGGGGTCAACCACAGCCTAAGTGGATTTTAAGTGACTTTTGCTAAAATGCAGTTAAAAACAGAAAGTGGAGTCTCTAGTGCTACCAGTTTTACATTCCCACCAGCAGTGCAGTGCTCTCCTATCTCCACATCTTCAAAAAAACTGTTACTTTGTATTTTTCATAGTAAGTATCCTTACTGGGGTGAAGTGGTGTCCTTTACATGTGCTGTTGACGATTTGAATATCATCTGTGGAGAAATAGCTGTTCCTTTGCCAGTTCTTTAATTACATTGCTTTAGGTTTTTGTTGTTGATGAGTTATAGATATATATCTATACCTATCTATCTATCTATATTCACTCTAGATACTAACCCTTGTCAGATGTATTACTTGCAAATGCCTTCTCTATAGTGAGTTTCCATTTCACTCTAGAGACTGTCCTTTGACGCATTTTTTAATTTTAATGTAGTCTAATTAATGTTTCTGTGGCCTGTTTTTTTTATTTCATACACAAGAATTCATTACCAAATCTAATGGTATGAAGCTTTCCTCTTAGGTTTTTCTCCCTAAGTTTTATACTTTTAGCTTTTACATTTAGGTCCCTAGTAACAGTGTAAATATACATGAGGCAGTAACTCATACTACTGCAGGGAGAAACAGGTGAATTCACTGTTACATTTGGATTACTTAAGTACCACTCTTATCACAAATTGACAAAGCCAGCATGCAGAAAATCAATGATGGTTATAAGTTGAATTTGACAATACCATCAACTGCATTTAATGCACATCTGCGGACTATTCTGATTAACAACAGCTGATCACATTCTTCTCAGGCACACGTAGGACATTGATGAAAACAAAAAACATGTTCCGGGTCACAAAGAAGGAGAAAAATTATTATAAGAACACACAAAAAAAATCAGTAAAGAAAAATTACTGGAAAATTCCAGTACACTTGCTGGAATTAAATACTACACAAACACTACATTAAATACTAAATTTACTAAATATTGAACACTATATTAAATACTAAAGACTGAATACTTCTAAGTAATAAATGGGTCAAAGCAAGAAAAAAGATCAAGATGAATTAAGTATCTTTAAATGACAATGAAAATTCAACTTACAAAATTTGTGAGATGCAACAAAAATAATACTTGGAAATTTATAGCACTGCATGCATATATTAGAAAAATAGATCTAAAATCAATAATCTTAGGTTCCCCATTAGGAAACCAGAAATAGAGCAAATTAAATCTAAAATAACGAGAGGAAATAATAAAAGTGAGCAGAAATCTGTGAAACTTAAAATAGGAAATCAGTACAGAAAAGCAGAGAGACCGAGAGCCAAGTGCTCTCCCTCTGAAATGGTCATTAAAATGGATAAACCTTTAGCCAGACTAAGGGGTGGGGAGACAGAGAAAAAGGTACAAGTTACTAATATCAGAAATGGGAATAGGGGACATCAGTACAAACCCCATGGACATTAAAAAGAAATAGTGAAGGGATACTATTGAACAATTCCATACCTGCAAATTGATAACACAGATGAAACCTGGCACCTCTTCATGGTAACACTGCAAACCAGGAAGAGAGATGAAATTCTCCAACTTGATAAAACAACATCTAGAAACAGACCACTCCTTAACCATACTTCTGGAACTCCTAACTTGTGCAGTAAGGCAAGGACAGGACATTAAAGGTCTACTAAATGGAAAGAAATGCAAGTTTTTTTTTTTTTTTGGTTCAGCAGTGGCATGATGCTTTGTAGCAAATCTGTAGGAATGAACTTGAAAACTCTTAGAAAATTGTACACCTTCTTTGGAAGACGGGCAGCTTCTTAAAAGTCAGTGTTCTTACCATACAGTCCATTGGTTGCATTCTTCGGTGTTTACCCAGGGGAGTTGGAAATTTATGTCCATATAGACACTTACACATGTGTGTTTATACCAGTCATTATTCATGATTGCCAAAACGTGAAAGCAACCATAGTATCTGTCAGTAGGTAAATGGGTAAACAGGGCACATCTAGACAATGGAATGTTATCCAGTGTTAAAAAAAAGAAATGAGCTATCAAGCCACTATGAAAAGACATGGAAGGACTTTAAATGATTATAAGTGAAAGAAGTCAACCAGGAAAGGCTACAGATAGTATTGTATGTTCCCAACTATATGATATTCTGAAAAAGGCGAGGCCATAGAGACAGTGGTTGCCAGGAGTTAAGGGAGGTCAGAGATAAGAGGTAGAGCACAGAGGATTTTTAGGGCAGAGAAATGGTTCTGTGTAATACGACTTACAATGAATGTACAACAGAATGTACAACACTGAGTGTGAGCCTTAATGTAAACTGTGTATTTTGGGTGATAATGCCATCATTGCAGGCTCACTGATAGTACAGATGTTCCATTGTGGTGATGGATGGTGGTACATCATCCTGCAGAGGGGATGCAGGAACATTACTTCCTAGTCAGTTTTGCTTTGAACTTAAAATAAATGATACTAAAATGAATGGTAATATATAAAAAAAAAACTCAGAAAATTTGAATTTATAAAATAAAATGATTTCTCCACCTTCCTGGTTTAGCAAAGTACTAGTTCAACAAAAAGAAACAAGAAAAATTATGCATAGAAATTGGCAAAATAATAGTGATTCTACATACTCATTTTGTTATTTATCACTCTGCTCTTGGTTTAAATTTTTCAAACAAAAACACTGATAAATTGTATGGCCTATTCTTCATGGTCATAGGCTATTGGACCGCTAGAATAGCTGTATCAAAATAACCCCCAACAATATGAAGGTTTGGTGAAGATGTGTATAAATTGGAAGCTTCTTTCAATGTAAAATGATAAAATTGTTTTTAAAATGCTTGGGTAGGTAAGTTACCACACTGTCCAGCAGCTTGTCAGGTGTAAACCTCAGAAACAGCGATGCATGCGTGTTCATAGCTTTATTTGTAAGTGTCAACAACTAGCAAATGTCAACCAACTTGTAAATGTGCAGATGAAATGGGATGTGCCCATATGGTGAAGTACTGTTCGGTAGTAAAACAAAATTTGCTACTGACATGGTACAGCAGTGGGAGAACCTCAAACCCATTATTCTAAGTGCAAGATGCAAAAGCGTATGAGCAGCGTTCCATTTATGTGAAATGTTAGATGAGGTGAATCTTATCAAGACACAGTAGTGCTGGCCTGGAGCTGGAAAATGATCGCCATTAGGTGTGAGGGGGCTATTTGAAGTGATGGAAATGTTCTAGATTGTAGTGATTGTACAGCTTTGTAAGTGCACTAAATATCATTGGGCTCTATACTTACTATGGGTGTGTTACAGGCTGTAAGGAACACCCTGGTTTGGCTCTGGGTGAAATACTTGAAATGGTGTGAAGAGACAGACTTCACTCTTGTGTGACTCATTTAGGTGCTTATGGGGAGACATACCCTGCCATAGAAGACACCGCCCCCCCTCCGCCAGCACGGGTGCCCTTGGCGCAAGCGCGCAGGAGGAACAAATGGAAAGGACTGGAGTCTGTATGTATGAAGCGTCATCTTCCCCCTTCTTTAGGTTAGAAGTGACTAGTCGGGGTTCTTAGTGTGTGCTACATCTGTGTGGTCCAATGAAGAGCACTTACTTTGAAATGAAATATACATGGTCTACACAGTGCCTAGCACCAGTTAGCTCAGTGGTCTTGTAGCTCTCTAACTCTGTTCTGTCTTCTTCAAGGTAATACAGTATTCTCTTGTCTCTTGGGGTGGCTATAAGTAGAAGTTCTGTTAACTGGCACAGAAATTTGTCCTATTAGTGTTAATGCATCATCTCAGTCTTTGTCCTTCACCCTGTAGAATGCATGGGTCAGAGACGGCGCCAAAAGCAGCTGGTAACTATTCATCAGAAAGCCTGTTCTACCCTAGTAACAACTTAGGATATAGGTCATGGGTTACATTCGGATCAAGTAGCCTACCCGTGGTCACATGAACAAGGCCGGGACTCAGACTCATTTTCTGTTCACTCTGTTGCTGAGCTTTAGTGTGGCCAGTGAAAGTATAGGTGTTGCCATCTTCAGCACGTACATGTTCCAGGGTTGCTTCTCTTTGGGTAATATCTTAAAGTCTATATATATTTTATACTGTATGACAAGAAGGTAATTTATGTGAAGCACACTGAGCCAAGAGTACAGGAAGCTCCCAACAAATAACAGGTGTTGCTTGTAATTAGCATTATTATATGTTACAGCTTTACCAGGTAGCAGAAACTTTGTTGCCTTAAGTAACCATTAATCTCCTTGGTCTCAATAAATATTTGTTTTTTATACATTTTGTATATATGAGATTGTGCATCATATGTGATCATTTGTGGCTGACTTCATTCTTTTCAAGGGACATTCTGTGTGGTATAGCATGTGTGAGTACCTGATTCCTCTTTATCACGGAGTAATAGTCCACTCTATGTAGAGTTCAGTCAGCAGTTGATGGTATTTGGGTGTTCAGTTTTTGATGATGCTGACTGCTGCTGAACATTTGCTATTAATTCATATATAGGTTTTTGTTCATTTTCAAGCAAGCACTGAGTAGAATTGTTGGGTTATGGTCAGGCTATATTTAGCAGTTTCAGAAATTGCCAGACTGTTTTCTAAAGCAGCTGTGCTAGCATACATCGTATTTTTCACATCTTATACAATCACTTTACACTTACAGCCGTGTAAAGGGTCCAACTTATTCACATCCTGCCTAGCACTTATTTGCCTATATTTCTGAAGAGTGTCAACTGATATTAATGTTTTAAATTGCACTTCCCTAATGATGTTAAAACATTTTCTCACATGCTTCTTAGCGACTTAACTTTTGGAGAATGTTCTATTCACATCGTGTGGCCATTTTCAAATTGGGTGTTGCCTTTTTATTGCTGAATTTTTAAGCTTCTTTATACACTCTGGCTGTGAGTTCTGTGGCAGAGGTGTGGTTTGCAGGCCGTTTGTCCCCTTCAGCAGGCTGTCTTTGTTACTTTATTCCAAGTGTCCTTTGAAGCATAGAAGTATTAAATTTTGGTGAGGTAGAACTTGTCAGTCTTCTTTTTTAATCACTTCAGCTTTTGATGTCTTATTTAAGAAATGCTGTCTAATCCAGGGTCATGAAGATTTAGTTCTGGGTGTATACTTTTTGCTCTTAAATGTAGGTCTGTAGTACACTTTCAGTTAATTTTGCAGGTAGTGCAAGAATAGAAGACCCAAGGTCATTCTTTTACAGGCAGACACCCAGTTACTCCACTGCCTTTTGTGAGAAAGTCCTTTTCCCCCTGCAGCGTTTTGTTGGTTCCTGGACTCAGCTTTCTCTCCCGTTGGCCTGTGTTGTGCGCCTGCCTTTATGCCACCACCACGGTATTTGGGTTGCTGTAGCGGGACTGAGTTTAGTCCAGTGTTTCAGTTGTTTCCTTTTCTGTGTGATTTAATTCTAAAACTTTACCCAATTGGGCAACATTTCTGCCATCATAAACGCTGTCCCTTACCTTGACTGAAAGCCACCTGAGTCTGTGTGGGTAAATGGGAGTCAGCACACAGGCGCTTCATGCACCTGCTTTGTCAATCACAATGTATATTTGAGGGCAAGAACATTTTAATCCACTGATTTGTTAATGTTTCTAAAATTTTGTTTCTTAACTTCAGGATATCCATTGTCCTAATATACCACCAGATGGCCTCTCCTTAAGCTCTGTCTCCAGTGTAAATATTGATCAGCTGAGAATGAGAAATGAGGAACGAATGCGAAGACTGACTGAACTTCAGAGTAAACCTATTAATACAGGTAACTGGAAAGCTTATGGTGTATAGCAAATCCCATATCAGCTCAAACGTACACACGTTAATTTTTCACTGATGGCTAGAAGCAGTGAGTATTTTCAAGTTCTTTGAGTTGTATGGCCCAGGACATAGTAAAACTATCAATCCAAATCAGATCTTAGGACTAATTTTACAGCAGATTTTTCTCTAACAGAGAGGGTATCTATTTTAGAGTGGATTCTAAATGGTTAAAATAGTTTAGCTTTTGCATATGAAGTTATGTCCATGCTTTGTTCTCTGCAGGAGAAAAATGTTCACTAGTATGGTACAGTAATTACTAAAGTGAGAGAGTATCAGAAACTTGTTTTAAGACTTCATTCATATATTATAAATATCTATAGTAGTACCAATAAAAATGTTTACCTTTATACTTGGCTTCACTGTGAATTGCTGGTGAAGAAAGCTTGTCATGGAGCACATGTGTTAGTTCTTTAGACAACTCCTGCCAGCTCAGTAACACCCTTTAGCGTTCTATCCTGTCAAGTCACTGGGGTAATGGGACAACTTTGTATTACAATGCTTAGCTAAAGTAAACAATAGAGCAGTCGATTGAGCATCACTCTTCACAGCCTATTACGTTACACTGTAGTATTTTATCTAATACCAATTTAAGATATTTTTAGATTTACTTTTAAAACTGTAATACTAATACTGTAAATCTCATTTTGAAATACTGTGTTAATTTAAAATACTCATACAAAAGCTGATAAAGTGTTTAAAAATTTATTGCAGTACAATATATGTGGCCATGAATTTCCCTCAAACTCAGTCACTCTTTCTTCAAACACACCGTTCTTGGCCCTCGCTGAAGCGGTTCCGGAAGTCCTCTTTCCTGAGCGCCTTTACTAGGCGTGATTGGAAACACTGCTGCCAGTCTCCGTCCAGGGAAACCGCAGCCGGTCCTCACCCACCTGACTTACTAGATCTGGCATATCGTGTTCAAAGCAAGGGAGGCTGCTTTGAGGGAGGTTAATGGTATAGATCTTCGATCACAGTACATTTTTAAAAATTTATTAATCACCCATCAGTTTTTTTGATCATACCTTGTACATTCTCTAGCAGTCCAGGTGTGATGTATTCTGATGGTTATGATTCTAACTACACTAGCACACAAAATGGTAAACGAAATAGAAGGAATATTTTTTCGTATCATACCTTATCTTCATCTACAAAGGATTTTCTTTTCCTATGTATTGAGAATTGCATTTCTTTCTTTTAAAACCAACAAATGAAAACTTCATGTGTGTACATTTGAGAAGATAAGGTTTAGAACGTTTTAAGACTGTATTTCCTGAAGGTTTTTAAAATCTAAACTGTTTTTTGTTTAACACTGTCCTTTCAAACAGGAGCTTTTTGATACCATGTGGATTGACTGCTCATTAAACTGATTGCAAATACCCCTGTGCTGGGCTAATCCTTCACAGACCAGATGTAATTTTTTTTAAAAAAGAAATTGACATCACAGGGTAGGATGACAGATTTTCCTATTATACCTAGTAAGTAAAAAAAAAAAAAAAAAAAAAAAAAAAAAAAAAAAAAAAACCCAAAAAAACAGATACGGAAGTTGAGTACAATCCTGTTCAACTAAAGAATGAGAAAAAGACCTGCTCTTGATGGACTACACACAGCCTTCTTACAGTAGTTACAAGGGTAAAAGTAATTTCATCCTAACTGGTGCTTTCCCAAAATGACATTTCATTTCCATACAGCAGTACTGTAGGTTGGTGGTATTCCTCAGACCTGAAGGAGGACTGCTCGTGCTGTGTCAGTGTCTCAGGTTCCTCTGATTGATACACCTGAGTCCCCGTGTGCTGGTGCCGCACAGTGGGTTTATTCAGTTGCTCATCCTCTCCTTTCCCCGGTCCGCCCCTTCCTGGACCTGCTTTCCTGCCTCTACAGGAGGCGGTATCTGAACAAAACAATACACTTGAGAATATAATTTGTGGAGCGAGTGCTGCAGAGCTGTGGGTTGTTACAGGTAAACTGTGTGCCACCTGCCGCCTGAGCCAGGCATCTCTTGTCTCCCGTAGATGATGAAAGTTCACTGGTTGACCCTGATGACATCATGAAACATGTGGGTGATGATGGATCAAACTCTGTAGCAACCGAGCCATGGCTCCGCCCTGGCACCTCAGAAACACTGAAACACTTCATGGCCGAACAGCTCAGCCAGGAGCAGCAGCAGGCTCCTGGGAAGCCAGGGGCCTTCACTTGGCAGGGCCTGTCTACTGCCCATGGTTAAAATCAGTTTGTATTGGACCCAGTAGTGCCTTTTAAGGTGAAAGGAATGTTAAATCTGTGCCATTAATATGTTCTACTTTGGGCTCCTACCTACCTGCAATTATGGTCCTTCTCTGTATAAAGTGTATTTTTCCATGATGATATATATTATATACATAAGAGGCCATGATTATTGATTTATAGAATTTAAAGAATTATTTTTGCACAATTTTGCCATAAATTAGGATGGTAAAGACCTACCATATGTGCATTAAATTCTGCTTGTCATTAAGGTGAATAAAACGTGTCTTAACAATGCTGTAAACCAGAATTATCTTTGTTACTTGCACATTTGCCATTGTTATTTCTGTTCAAAAGAATTCGGTTAGTAAATGCATCTGTTGTAGCTGTGACTATTCCAACTGTCGTTATGAGGGGCTCAAATGGGCCATTTTCATGTCATTTCTAGGTACTGACTTAAGTAGAAATTAAGGGGGCTGTAATTATTCCCATGAGCCATACACTAAATGTCTTCTCTTTCTGCCTCTTTTTATTTCTATGCTGGAAAGACAATTATGTCAACTTATTAATTTATATGATTTAATTACTTACAAATAAATTTTTATTTTTAGTACCAATGTCAGTTTCCTTTACCAGGAATTACGGTTTCTAGAGGCTGAAGTAGGAACACAGCTATGGGGAGGTAATGGAGACTGGAATCTCAGCTTCATCGTCTTGGACCCTTTGATGAGTGGGTCAGTGTTTCTAGTCACTCAAGTAATTTCTAAATAAGGAAAGATTAATTCAAATTCTGGGAAATAATTCTTATTGACGTATGACAGCTGAGAGTACTCAGACACTGCTTCTCCAACACTGTCACACACTGTAACAGCAGATACGAGAAGCTGTTGCCACTTCTGTGAACTTTCTGACACTGCAACTTTTGGCTACAGGTACATTTTATACTCAGTTTTCTAACCTTAACCATTATTTGCTTTAGTGTTACAGACTTTTCTTCTGTTACTGACTGAAAGCAGCCTAGTTCCCCCTAGTGAGTTTTGATGTTGTGCCATTAAATGATTAACTGCTGTCATGTATGAAGCACTTACCCCTGAATCAGACTGGAAGGTCACGGTGGCTCCCAGCCAGCAGGGCATTAGCATCCACCTGGCTTCAACAAAGCTGTCATGTAGGTGATTAATACAATACACCAATAATGCATTGTTCAGTAACTTACCTGCGAGAGATGAGAAGGCAAAGACTATGTTTCCTGCTTTTTAAGCACAGCCTTCTTAAACTACACCTGACATTTCATTTTTTAAGGTCCCACATAATTTGAATGGACACCTAGGATATACAGTATCACAATGCAAACTGCCCAAAGAGAATGTCAACTTTTTCTTTCTGCTTTCAAATAACATATAATCTTTTTCTGGTTCCTAAAATATTCACACAAATGGTAATGAAATGGTTACTATAGTTAAGAAAGCAAGGCTTGAGGCAGGATCTAATGCCAGAAACTGAAACAAACTATCTCAGATTCTTGTTTTATAGTTCTGGTTCAAATGCACTTCCTATTGTCTGGCTTTTAATTCTGCAAAAATCAAAAAGATCAATGAAACATGGGGCAATGGGTCACACAGGTTTGATTGCATTGATGAAATAATTCAAAAACTTTATTGACCTATAACCTGATTAGAATATGCCAGATGAGAATCAATATTGTACAGAAAGTTGTACAGAATTTTTTTACATAGAAAACTTTACATCTGTACCATATACATTTTATCCATCTGAAAAAATTTTCTACATCCACTGTTAATACGGAATGCTTGACAATCTTGTCTTTTAACCATCAGAACACAATTCACAGTATGAATACATTTCCAGTAAATCTAACGTCCCCAAACCATGCCGGATTTCTTATTTTAATATATTCAACATTAAATTCTGTACATAAGAGTAAAATCTACATCAAGCCCCGCCGCCCAAAAGAAAAGAAAGTGACAGCAACCTAGATTCATTTGCAGCGATTCAAGTTTCGGTCCATGAAGGATCATTCTCTTTTAATGGCTCATCTTTAAAAGCCCTAAGTATATTACAGGTAGTTTTTGTCAGTAGGGGTATTTTTTTTTTTTTGCCCTCTGTGTGTTGATCTTTGCAAGTGTCAGCCACAACAGCTTCTGGGCATGTCAGACCCTCAAAATTATAACCCCCCCCAAAAAAGCAAAACTAAAAATCCCCACAAAATAAAGTTCAACCCAAATGTTTAAGTGCATTTGACAAAATACGGGTGTTTAGCAAGTGGGTAAGAAAATAAAACAAAACAGTGCAGGAAAAACTATATAATGTGTGAGATTTTTATATTATAGGCCTGCATCTCTGTACACTTTTCACAGAAGGATGATTACCAGTATCTCAGATAAGCCTGAGTGTGCAAAAATTTTCAGAAGAATACCATAGCTGCTAAATATCTTTTACCGTGGACAATAATTTCTTCTCCCACCCCCCCCAATTATAAACATTTCATCCTTCAAGATACAGCTCTCCTGAGTTGTACTTCTTACAGAAGTTCAGTCTTTACATCTACAGTTCTTTGGGTAAGTTTCACTCCTGCGCCTGCCAAAAATATGTGGGCTCCCTGCCCCAGAGGACAGGGAGGACCTGCGAGCATGAGCCGACACGGTTTCAGCAGGCCTTCTGTTCACCGTGAGCCCAACCGGATACACAGAATCCACCAGATCATTAAACGGGACCGGAGTGTTCAAGCTTGAGTTCTAGGTATAAGCATCTTTACTAGTAACCTTCAGACACTGCCTTTCAGAGAAAGTTTTTCAGGTAGGAAACCGCAGCTCCAGGGTTCCTTTAAAAGAGCCAAAAGATGTCAATGCCAACCGAAAAATGTTGAATTCTCATCACTGCTTGTTTATTCCAAGTTCCTGTTCAGATGGTTGTGATATCTGGAAAACTACTCCGATTCGCAGAAAAAATCTTCTGAGGACGGCACGAAGTTCAGGAATCAAATCAAATTGCATAATTTCACATAAGAGAGGGTAGTAGAACGATGCATGAGCTTTAAACTGGGAGGAAAATGAATTTCTCCGTTAGTGCTTGCACTGCAAAGCAAAGGGCCTAAAATTTCCTTAGGTGGCAGCACTCTGGGGCGCACGCAAATCACAGAAGACAGAGGAAGGCCGAGTCTGCGCCAGGCAGTGATGCGTCACAGAACCAAAAGACAGAACAATTGTAAAAGCTCAATGCAAACTCAGTTCATGTATCTATCATCGTTTCAAAAACATTTCCCATTATATATCTCTGAAAAACTTTGAGTAATTTAGCATTGTTCTTCTTGGGTAATAAGCAAAAGAAAGAACCTGAGCAGGAACTAGTTTTATAAGGGTCACTGGAATTGTATGTTTTGTTTAATTAAGTTTTAGGGGAAACTTTTACCTAATAATGCAATATAAAGCATATGTTCTCCAGGCAAAACTATATACATTCCAGTTTTATAGTCAATTTATACATAGTACTTGGGCTGTGCCTCTGCTATAGTTCCACCATCTGTAAATACTAGTGTTTTCGCTCCTGCTTTTCTGCCCCCCTCCTCAATACACGGAAGTAGTATAATACGCTGTGGCAAGAAAACAGTGAAGTAAAACACCCCGAGGGTGGGAATTTGGTCAGGCTCTGCCTGGACCATCTGTTAGGTAGAAACACAGCTGGACACAAGGCACATCACTTGGCATGAAAACACAATAGCACCAGTGGCCCCTGCTTCCACAGGGCCCCATACAGCACCAGGGCCTAAAGTTTCAAGAATCAGCCACCAGAATAAGCATGTTTATACTTATTTGAGGGCTACAGCAAGGACAACTTCCTTGTAAGATGTAAGCTGCTATACTTGTTGAGCGAAATGTGGATTTTTGAAAACCCTAAATTTGAATTTATATGTACAGTTAAGTAGTTGCATTTTTACCTTTATTTTTGCTGGCTTAGAAGTTTTAAGCAAGTTCATAGCCTTTTCACTAGAGGGTCTGGTCACATGGAGTCACTATGTCAAAAGTTGGCCATAGCTTGGAAGACAGGCCCAGCAACCAAATATGGCCTTAGATGGGGGCAGAATGCAAGGCCATGGGATAGCTGGATAGCTATTTTAAGGATGGGGCATTTCAATGTCTCCAGAGACAGAATGGAGATTTTGAAGTTGGGGGAAACTAAAAGCTTGCCCAAGTTTCCTAAGGGACTCTGATTCCTCCCCTGCTGAGTCCTCTTACAGAATCACTGATTACAGGGAGCAATCTAAGGACACGTGGTCCTACAACAGTAGCAATGCAGGCCAGGCTCTGACAGCCAGTGGGCATCCCTGCCTCAACCTCACAGTCCTTACAGTGGGTGGGCTGGAAGTGCAAGGCTGCTTACAAAGCCTCATACTTACCCTGTTATCACTGATCTTTAGAACTTTAGTTAGAAACAACAGCAGTAAGTTAGTCCAGGCTTCCCGATGACTTTCTGATGTTAGAGTGAGGAAGTAACTTAGTGCTTCACTGCAGACACTGCAAAAGACATGGTTTACTTTTATGTTATTTGCAAACCTGCTGGTCTGTGTGTTCGCTAAGAAAGAACATACAGAGACAGTAGGGAGTATGAACTAGTAATGACCTTGCAAGATTCTCATCTGTTTGTATTAACTGGAATGTCAACATTAACATTTATGTGTTTTTCAAATTAGAAAGAAAACCAAAACATTAAAGAGGACACTGAAACCTCTCAGGAAACCCACATTTTATTTTCTGTTTCAGTGAGTGTAAAGCCCAGAGTGACTGTACACACACAAGCCTGGTGTCAAGAAACCTGGGCTAAATCTAAGGTGGCCTTCCCTTCACTGACTGAGCCTCAACTTCAGGCCCTTCTGGATCTGAACATCAGTCTTGTCAATAAAATGGAAGAATGGAGACTAGGTGATTACTTAAAATTCCAAAATGTATTTACTGGTTTCTAAAACATTTTTAAATAAACGCAGGTGACAGTGTTCTTTCTACATGACATTTCATTCTTAGCGTGAGTCTCAACTGTAGTTGTCACAAAGTAAAACAAATATTTTAAACTAAATGTAGGAAGCCAGGTAGGTGGACACTTAAGTTTATAGGGAACTGTTCTGTATGGCTCTCCTACAGGATTAGAAACTCTTTCTCTCTCTCTCTTTCTCAGATTGCTCCCTCTAATAACTGTATTTAAGAGAGAAAACTGCTGGGCATAGTAGTGTATGCCTGTAATCCTAGTCCTCTGGATGGCTGAGATAGGGTTACAAATTGAATCCCAGCAATTCAGGAGGCCCTGTTTCAAAAAAATGTCTAGGGATGTAGCTCAATGTCACGGCCCTGATTTCAATTCCTAGTACCAAAAAGAAAAAAAGAAAACTTTTTCCTTCACCCTGTATGTTAGACACGATCTGCTCATTTTACTAATTGTAAAAAGCACATTAACTTTATTTAGACTTGGTGATGTCCCACCTACTTTGGAGGCTGAGGTCACTGGATCATTGGAGCCCAGCAATTGGAGGCCAGCCTGGGCCATACAGTGTGATGACCTGTCTCAAACGTGAAGTAAGGGGTTCCAGGAGCCAAAGTGTCAGCTACCTGCATGGTCTTGCCAGTATCCCTTTCCTGCTCTGTACTATGCAGCTGCACGGATCAAAGGCAGAAATCAGCTGAGAGTCTTACTTTAGAAGCCTCTGCTGGACCTCATCCCAGGCACCAACTCGACTTTCATCCATGTACATCCGGAAGAGAATGCGCAGCCCACAGGCCAGGCTGCTGGTTTCCTGCTTCAGGAGGTTGGGCTTGGACTTGCCCTTGAAGCCTGCAGGAGGGTCAAGTGTCCAGGGTTAGACTTATAAGGCATCTTAAGTAATGGTAAAAGCCTGATGGGAGCCATATGTTGTATGTTTTCAGCCAGTGGTGCCGGTTGGCTACAAATCTAAGTGGCCCTAAGTCCCAGCAGCACGTGCCTTTTTGTATGTTATATGACATATAAAGTAACTCGAGGCCTGGGAAAGTGTAACCTTTTCAGTGAATTGCACTGAAGCCCCGCGCCTCGGCCAGGGCTCCGGATGAATGGAGTGGGGATACTGTGGAACGGCCCCACTGCACCCCAAGTGCAGGGCCTGTGGAAAGAAGGACCCCAGTCACTTTACAGAACAGTCTCAGGCAGGTGTACCAACAAGGTGAAGTAAAAGCAAAAAGTAAGTACAGTCTGTTCCAAAAGTCAGGCTGTAAAAGAAAAAGCCAGCCATTTTAGATTAAACAAAATAAGGGAACATGAAAAAGCACTCTAACAGAATTTGATGTTAAATATCAGCTCTGTTTTGTTTTTTCTGCCATATTGTACTGCCTCTCATTTTCCCAGGCCTATTGTACACCTGCCATCGAATACTGATTCTTAAATAAAAAAATACACAGTATCTAACTTACACAGAGCTTACTTTTAAATTTGCTAAGTAGTTTTTAAAAGAAATCTACTTTGCCACCCAGTACATTCACTTCTATTCTGAGGGATACTGTTAGGTATACAAAAGTCATTCAGATATGCATGTCTGATTTCCTGTGTAAGAAGGCTTCACACGCGTTTTCTTCTCTCATACCAGTAAGTATGAACAGGCTGGGTAAACACGTGTGAAGATCTCGTCAAAGCAGTCAACAGGTGAAGTAAACAAAGGAGAGCTGAACACAGCAAGGTAGTTACTTGGCTTATTGTTGGTCAAAACAGCTGGGTGATCACAGTATTACTAGTAACAGATATGAAGCGCGCAATCAATGCACTCTGAATAACACATGTATCTATAGCATATCCATTCACAGCCAACAGGACGAGGTGTCCAGAACAGCTTACCTGCTTTCCACAGAGCAGTCCTCTGTTCATTGTTGGAATTAAATGCTTTTGCAAATCTATGTGATTCTAATAAACAATCCAGTAGTTTAAAAAGTTGTTGTGATGTTAGAAAGCGGTACATTCCTTGGTCTTGAGTATCAACTCTAACATCGAAATCCACTGCATCTCTCTGGAAAACACCACAGAACACAAAGTCACCACAACTTTAGTCCATTTATTAACCAGTCCTCCCGCAAAGACCAGTTTTACAAGCAAGCCATAGAAAATCTGCTCTAGCTCAACAGAAAGTAGGGAAACTCTTTCTCTTATGTATTGTGCTCATCAAGTGCCCCTCCTGCAGCCTTGACTGAGAGCTCTGTGTCTCCCCAGGCCGCTCGGTCAGTGGCCACCCACTCCCTCTCAGTGTCCCAGTCCTTTAGGTCCTCCTTTCTCTTTTCAACTGGTTTGGAGCCTCTAGATCACTTAACTATTTTCTTGCGTGACTCCTCACCACCTTTTTTTCGTAACTGCCTGGCAGAACTCTGCCTACTCCATGACTAGAGAAAATCAACATGGAAGCCAACAGAAGAGTTTCTCTTTAAACTCAGTTGTTCCCCTGTCCATGTTTCCCAGTGGCTAGTTCATGCATTAAATTCTCAACCTAAAAGATTCCTCACAACTGTGCATGATGAATGACTTCTCTTCCCATCTCCATCAGAAGCCAGAAGAGATTTTTCCACAAACTTCTACCCACAGATGTACTGAACTTTCTCCATCTGGATCCCATGCCCTGTGCCTTTGCCCTCCACTACATACAAGTGGACTATGGGTGGTATCCCCAGACAACCTCCATCCTGCCTGAGGTAACATCCCTCGTCATTCTGAAATACTGTTCTAGTGAGTGTCCCTCGCTACGCTCCTCACACTGGAGAAATTTTTTTCTCTGCTGTAAAACTCTCAGTAGTGAACCTGTTATCATATTGCCGATTTGGAAAACAAAACAAAGCCAACCCCTCTCGTAACCCCTGGGTCTCCTCCAGCGATCATCCCCATTTTTCTGTGTCTCTTTAAGGCAAAGTCTTGTGACAGAGTTAACACAATTTCCTGTCTCCAATTCCTCCCTGTACCCATCACAGCTCTGCTTTTGTCTTTAAGATTAAAATTAAACACATTCTGTCAAAGTCACTGGTCTTCCAAATGGCTACTGGGCAGTTCTCATATTAAAGATGTAATATGCTTGAACTATCCAGTGCGTATGTAAGACATTTTTTAAAAATTTGACTTCCAGGGCAAACTCTTTGTTCTTCCCACGCACCACTGATTCTTGTTCCTTCTCTACCAGCTGCCTTGTCACCAGGAGCTCTATAGCAGGTGGCCACCAGGGATCAGTCCCTGACAGTCCTCTTTTCCATAGTGATACTTACTACCTCAAGTAGTAATCTAGTTTCACAGTTCAAAGTAACATCTAAGTGATGACACGCCCCACATGAAATCTCTAGTCTGACCTTTGCTCTGAAGCCCATGCTTCATAGCTGACTTTGTCCTCACACAGAAAAGAAGTCCTCCCATCTCCCTACCTGGGCTGCAGCTAGGTTTTCTGCATCTTCCTTCTTACTTGTGGCTGGGAAGAACACAATGTTGTCGATGGTCTGGATGAGTTCCAGCTGCACAACACATTTAATCAACAGGGCAGCAAACAATTTTTGTTCTGGAAATTCTGTGAGGAAACCCCCCCAATGCACATGCAAACAAAACATTATTTTGAATCCTTTGTAATTTCTATGACATTACAATGCTATGGTAACATTAATATGAATGAAGGTTATATGCATATAGCACACTGAAGAGGACATAATGCTGTTGTACAGGGCCAGTACTTGCTAAAATTTTAATTGATATTTAGAAAAGTGTTAAATACCCTACATGACTTAGAACAGTGAATATGCACAAGTTGGTTCTACTATCAATTTTTAAGTAAGATTCAGGTTACTCTTGAAGTAACGAATAAAAAACGAAGACTTAAATAGCATTTGCTATAAACTGAACTTTGAACTTTAAAATTGCATTACAAAACCTCTATCAGGGATGCTGAACCTTTTAGAGTGTTCAACGATACAGCTTGCTGCAGCACGCATGCCACAGGTTACCAGCACTGACCTATACCATAAGAAAACAGCAGGAACCAAATCTACATGAGGCAAGAAATGGGATAATTAAGGGTTTTATTCCACTGTGCAGCATTGTGGGTTACTTGGGTCTAGATTACTAGTTTTAACTAAAACTACCTATTTTCAAATGAATTCAACAGCAAAGACGTTATAAAAAGTTGTATTAAACACATTACTACAAAAGTAATAAAAGTGCTTCCCATTCTGCCTTCCTCCCCTCAGGGTAACAGACCTACACTCTTCTATCCTGAACAAATGTGCTCAACAGTGCAGTTCTGACACCCCATCAGCCTGTAAGGACAACTTTACAGGTGAATGCTCCATTTGACTGACAAAGTCAATTAGGCCACTGAGCTGCTGTGGGTGCCTGCCACTGTGGTCAGGTGGCTTTAGTAGGGGTGGGGTCTAGGCTGGCACCTAGATCGTGGGTTCTCAAGGGCAGGTTTCTATAGCAAGTGTCTGCCTGAGAGAAGCTGCCTGTTAATCAGTCTTGAAAGAATGGCCCCAGCCCTGGATGACCTACACTTGCCCAGTTCCTTTCTACTATAAAAGGCATTTTATTATAGATGTCCTTTGCTGGACCAATTTGAGTGTTAAATTTATTCTGAGGTCACCTGAAAGTTTCCTCTATAGATAATTTTCAGAAATGTGATTCTATTTAACATTTGGTTCTTACTGTTCAGTCTCAGTTACACAAATCAAAATAAAACAAAAAGACTCACAAGTCTCATAGCTGTCTCTTCTTCAAACGTTTTCTCCTTGGGGCCCGGGATATAGCTTGGAAGCACAAGTGCCTGCCTGGCAAGTGTCTTCCCCGCCCTGCTGTACCACAGTCCCAGCTGGCGCGGTGGGTCCTTCACTCACTCACTCACTCTCACTCACTCCTGTCAAGTCACAGAAACACCTCCATCTCTGGGGCGCAGACTCCCATCAGCACCGAGACTCCACAGGAACTCAGCACTACACAGGTGTCTACAGAAATGTCCTTCCGTCCATTCCAGTGTGAGCGACTCGCAGGTGCTAGGAAAACTCACCAGCATTCAGACACTGAGTGGCTGAGTTTGGCAGACAAGGGAGCCCTGTCATGGGACGGGGACGCTGCGCCTCTCGCATCTTCTGGTGCCCTTTAAGAACTGCTGATGATCCTAACTATCTCACTGGCAAAGACCAGCTATTTGGAAGACAAAATATATTTGGGCAAATTTTATTCATGATAAAGCTTGATAATGCTAAGGTTTTATTAGGCAACCATTTCACCAGATCATCACAGAAGAAGGGGCAAACTAACTAGATTTCAACTACGTGAGACTGTACGTGCTGAATCAAGATGAGATGGAGCACTGGTGTGTTACAGTGTGTGTCTGGATGTCCCCAAAGCCTCCTGCAGTCACGGGGTGGGCTTCTAGCGTTTGCATGCTGGGATTTTGGGTGTGAGCGGGCAGCCTGCATACAATATAAGGGAGGAGAGAGGCGTGCTCTCTCGCTCTTTCCTTTCTGTTCTTGTTGCACTGTGGTCTTCCACCACCATGAAGTGTTGTCCTCTGTCATGTGCCACTCTGCCTGAGAGCCAGCTGATGATGGACTAAACGTCCCACAAACCGTAAGCTAACTAAACCTTTCCCCTTTAATTTGGGGCACTGGGTATTTTGTCTCAACAATGAGAGAAAAGTAACTAAGACATGGTGTTTTCTCAGTATGTAGAAAGCGAGGCAGATGGCCCTTAGGTAAGTGAAGTACTCAGGTCTATGGTGTCTTTTCTTTCTAAGTAGCGGAGTGAGATGGCTGCCAGCCTCTTCAGCAGACCAGCTAACCGAACCCTGCCCACCAAGCGCAGGGGCTGGTGGGACACAGTGGCCATTTGCTCTTCCTCCAGCACCATCTACTCTGAGTCAACAAATCCAGGATGAACTTTACCTAAAACACTTGAAAGGAAGTAAGAGTAGGATGTCTGGCACACGGTATCAACCTGCCCTTGGCTCAACGTGGCAGGGGAACAGCACTCTTAGTCCAGGAAAAGATCTACCTCCCGGTAAGCTAGGTGAAAAATTTCTTACATATGGTGATCAAACCACATAAAGCTAAGTATATTTAGTTCAGTTTTGGGACTAAAGGACAGAAAAAGCAACTCTTCTGTCCTCACAGCATTTTCCAGGACAGACTGAAGCTGGAAAGGGTTCCTCTATGAACTATTCTGTTCTCTAGAGAACAAGAATGGAAATGGGGAAACGGGCCACTCACCACACCTATCTCCCCCTTTAAGGAGCTAGCAAGGTACAGCGGCTGACGCTAGAGGCTGTTTCCAAGTGGGGCACCAAAGCCTGTCCTCTCCCAACCACAACTTTAAGGGCTCAGGATTAATTAAAACTCCCCTGAAAAAAAATCAAATCCAAATGGATCAATGACCTAAACATAAGAGCTAAAAGAATAAAATTCTTAGGAGACAACACTGGGGGATCTTCATGATCTTGCATTTGGCAACGAATTCTTAGTTGACATCAACAGCATGACCAACAAAAGATCTCATCAAAATTAAAAACTTTTGTGCACTGGTGGATATTATCAAGAAATTGAGAAGACGACCTATGTATGGGAGAAAATAAATATTGGCAAATAATGTATCTGATAAGGGTTTAGTACATATAATATGTGATAATTCAACAAAAAGACAAACTCTGTTAAAAATGGGCAAAGGACACGAATAGAAATTTCTCCAAAGAAGAGATACAAATGACCAGTGAATACACCAAATTATGCTTAACATCCCTGATTACTATGGAAATGCAAATCAAAACCACAGAGAGGTACCGCTTCATAGCCACTCAGAAGGCTAGCATTCAAAGCTAAAAAAGGTGCTGACAAGATGCGGAAAAAATCACAACTGTTAATAAAAATGTACAATGACACAACCACTAAAGGAAACAGGTTGATGGTTTCTCACAAAGCTAAACACAGACTTACTCCATAACCTAGTAATTACCCTCCTAGGTACATTTGTAAAATAACTGAAAATGGGGACTCAAACAGGAACACGTATACATGTATGTTCACGGCAGTACTACTCATGACAACCAAAGTGGGACAAAGTGTCTACCAGCAGGTAAATGCACAAAATACGGCACATATATACATACATACAATGAGTTATTACTCAGTAATAAAAAGAATGAATTACTGATCCATACTGCAATGACATAAATCTTAAAAACATTACACTAAGTGAAAGAGACCAGACACAAAAGGGCATATTGTATGATTAATTTATATAAAATGTACAGAACAGCCTACTCATAAACTCAGAAAGCAAAATGGTGGGTGCCAGGGGCTGGGGAAACAGCAGAACAGGGAGTGGCTGAATGGTTAGGGGGTGATGAAATGTGCCGGAGTCAGGTCGTGGTGCCTGCATGCAATCCCCACCCTTGGGAGGCTTTTCAGTGAATTTAAGGCCAGATTGAACTATATAGCAAGACCCTATCTCAAAAAAAAACCCTAAAGAAAAAAAATGTATTGAAGTTAGAGCTGGTGGTTGTACAAATACTCTGCATGTACTAAGTACTAGTCAATAGTTTACTTTAAAATAATGTTCCGTGAATTTAACTTCAATTTTTAGAGTGTTCAAAGCCATCCTGATCACTTCTATGGAGGTGATAGTCTTTCCTAGGTGTTATTTCCCTGAAGCCAATGAAAATGAATCAATTTTGTAAAAAAGTGAAGGGATGTCCTTGCTTTTGGGAAAGAAAGTGTGAGGCCAGAGGGTGGCTCCAGGCCCCCTTGGGGGAGTGTGAGTGGGCAGCAGGGTGGCGAGGCTTGCGCCTTCAAGTGGGGAGTTTCTGCCTGGAGAGTAAGAGCCTGCACTACGGCCCCAGCTGATGGCAGAAGAAAGCACACTGGGCCCTTCCTCTGGGAACAGAAACGGGAGCCGACATGTGAGGGGGATGGAGCAGGAATACCCACGGGTTCAGCACAAACAGCCACATGCACCCCGGAAAGGGCTGACACTGCAGGAATCAGAGTTCGTAGGGGAGATGTCCAAGCTCGGGCAGGCACAGTAGAGAAATGACAGTACTACTGATATTCTTGTTAATAAAGTAAAACCCCAAATGTTATGCCTTATCTACATAAAATACACTATTTTTATTTATAGAAACAACTCACTTGCAGTAGATTTAAGTTTGCTGACTTCTTCATTCACAGCAGAAACAGACACCAATGGTGCTTGCTGTCTATAATCTGCAGATCTGGGTTGAAAAGAATCATGTATATCTACAGATTTCTGTGACATTGTATCCTAATAAAATAAAAAATTTATTGTTAAAAATTCATTTTTAAAACATTTTCTATTATACTGTTTTTAAAAATTATATCCCTATGGAAAAAACATTTAAAAAATAAAAATTATATCCCTATGAAAATGACATCTTACACATAGTGATTATACACATAATTATTTCAAATTACCTAAACATGGATAAAAGCTAACCCTCTTTAAAAGTTTCCTTTTTGACTTTCAAGGAGCGAAGGCCTGATAAAACAGCAATAAAGTGCTAAGAGTCATTGCCCAGAAAAATTGATCAGAAATACCCACAGGTATACACAAAACCTAGAAAGAATGCACATCTGCCAGGGCTGGTGGGAGATTTCCAGAGCTTTGTGTAGGCTGAGTCTAGGGAAGCTCGGTAAGAACAGTTTAGAGAAGGCTCTTCTCTCACCCAGTACAGCAGGAGTCAGAAAGGTCAGTGTACAGGTAACTGATTAAGTATGCAGTGCTGTAAAAGAGAAGGGGACAGCAGAGTCCACAGAGCCACAGAAGAATTTGGGTCCAGCTTTATTAAAAAGCAGAACCTTGGGAAAATGACTCATCTCTTGAACCTGACTGGAAAACAGAAACGACTTTGGTTGCAGATTAGAAATTAGATGCATGAGTCGCGTCAGACAGTGAGGGGCAGCTGCCACTACCGCTGCCCCTCTAGCCGTACTGTGCGGTAACGACAGCGCATGCGCAAGAAGAGTCCGCTCTGTCCCAGGGGGATCACTGAGCTTCTGCGATTCTGCCCGACCCAGACTGAAGCAAGTTTCCCCAGGTTTATCGAAGAAAGACAGGGCTGTGTTCCCAGAAACAGTGATCATCAAACTGATACTTTAACTGAGATTTTAAGTTTGTGATCTTTCATTACCAGTTTTGGATAAACTAGGGAAAACGTGTGCCACACCTGGCCCACAAAACTGCTGGGCTAATACAAAAACATCTTAAAACAACCGAATACTGCACAAGTGTAAAGCCACAGTATCATTATCTTTGTATGTTTTGTGCTGTACACGGAGAAGGCTCCGAGTAAAACCTTTGTGGCTCCAGTATGTCTTTGACCATGATGGCTTAAGATACACATTAGAAACAGAAACTTACATGTATGAATGCTTATACAAAAATTTTCAAAAATTACAATCCTTTAGAGCAATGTTATTTCAAAATAAGTATGAAAATTAAATAATTAAGTTCCAATTTTAAAAACTGAAGTTTACTGGTACACTTTAGGTGTACATAACAATTGCAGTCATCGTAGGTGTTCTGGATCTGTACATGATTCAACTTCATTTTTTTTCCACATTCCCCTGCCCTCCTTCAACCTTGCTTCTCCTCCCTATGCACAAAAACCTTTTCCCTTCTTTTCTCATCATTTCCTTCTTTCCCCTCCCTTCCCTTCCTCCTCCAGCCTCCCTAGTCCCTCTTCCCACTTGAACCCTGTGTATCTATCATACACAGTGGCCCTTACTTACACCTTTAGTTTCTCACACCATAGAAACAATGTGGTGTTTCCTGTGTGTCCAATTTGTTTCACTTAAGAGTATGGCCTCAAGATGCCCATTTACCCAGGAACGTCTCAGGCTTATCCTTCTTTATGGCTCAGTAGTACTCCATTGTATTAAAAAACCCCATGTCATCTTTATTCATTCATCGGTTGATGAGCATTTGGGCTGTTTCCAAGATTTGGCTATTATAAACTGTGGCCTTATAAATGTGAGTATGCATATGTCGCTGAGTTTGATGCTTTTAACGCTTTTGAAAAAATACCCAGAAGGGGAATAGCTAGATCGAATGGGACCTCTAATTCTAGTTGTTTGAGAAATCTCTACATTGATTTCACAGTGGCTGCACCAGTCTCTACTCCCACCAACAGAGGAGAAGGGTTCCTTTCCCCCCCCACCCCCTCCAGCATTTGTTACTGGTGGATTTCTTGATAATCACCATTCTTTCTAGGGTGAGATGGAATTTCAGTATTATTTTAATTTGCATTTCTCAGGTGACCAATGATGCTGAGAATTTTTTCATGTATTTATTTATGTTTCTACTTCTTCCTCTGAGACATGTCCATTCATTTCAGATGTCCATTTTTGGATTGAGTCTTTAAATTTGGGGGAAGGTCTGATTTTTTTTTCAATTTTTTATATGTATATACATGACTTTGTTACCCATGATCTCTTGGGTTTAAAATTTACAGGGCATTGCTAGCAAAACAGTAGGGATTTGAATAAGGGCTAAGAGAACGTAACAGTGTTGTTTCAGTAACAATTTTCCAGTCGCTAGTTATTGTGGTTATATAACATTTCCCTCCCCGCTCTGGCCACCAAAGACATACTAGAAAAATTTAAGGATTAAAAGGACATGCTATTTGCACATTACTTTCAAAGAACTCTGAAAGCTTTATAAGGGAGAAGACTGATAGGAAAAAGGACAGAATGATAAAACAAATGAAGAAAAATGACAACAGGAAGCTGGTATAATGAATGGCGAGTTTTATGCCAACTTCTAGTACAATGTCCTACAGACTTAAGACAAAGGAGTAACAACTCAGGTATACACCCGGCTACGTGGCGGCGTAAAGGTGCTTTACAGACAGTTCCCATCCACAGTCAGTTGAATTAATTAAAGGAAATTATTTGCAATAATGACAGGGCCTCACTTGAAAGAGTGTGACTTCAGCTTTCCTGCAGGGGAAGGAACCCTGCTTGTGGGCTGCTGCCTCCGCTCTGGAGTTACCAGCGTGCTGGCCTGCTCTACAACTTTCAAATTTGCCCACACCCAGTCACTTCAGCCCATTTCTCACATATGTTCTATGAACCTCCTCACAGGTTCTCTTTTGCTGGTACTGCCCTGACGTATAACAGGTTTCCATATAAAGCAAGGAGGTGCTGGAACCAGTACACTAATAGTGTGGAAGTGGTTCTGGAACTGGGTAAAGGAAAGGCTGGAGGAGTTTTATGGAAGGTAATAGAAGAGGCAAAGACTGCCTTGAAGACATTGTTGGTAGAAAGAATGGTCATTAATGCAATTTTCATGAGAATTCACAAGTGAAATGCATGGTGAAGTTTCAACTGTCTTAAAATATACAGTCACGAGCAGGATATTGAGAGAAATCTGAATACTAGTAAATACTGCTAGTGAGGTGTCAGAATGAAATCAAGACCATGTTATTAGATGCTGAAGAAAGGTGATCCTTACTATAAAGAGGCAGAAAACTGTGCTGAACTGTGCTGTTTTGTGGGTGGAAGTAGAGTTTATAAGTGATCAAGCTGGCTGAGATATGTAGCTGAGGAGATTTCTAAGGAATGTTAATGGCCTCATTTCTGCTACTTACAGTAAAATGCAACAAAGAAGAGATAAATTGAGGAAAGAACTAAAGCAAAAGGAACTAGCACTTAAGATTTGGGACAATCTCAGCTAATGCATATTGCAAATGACAGTAAAATTAGGAAAGTCAATGTTAGGAAAACGAACAAATTATATAATTACAAATGTTATGGTCAGATAACTTCTCACTGAAGAGATTATGTGACTAATGGAAAACGAGCCCTTATTAAAAAACTGAGCATCTCATCAGAAGCCATACACAGAATAAGGCAGACCAAGGGAAGCTCTATGGATATTGTCTAAAGGCATAGATCCCTTTAACACACAAAGAAGACACAATGATTTTGAAAATATACCAATGGAAATAAAGCCAGCCTAGATGGAAAGGGACATAAAATGGATAAAATAAAGGGAAATTGTCCAACTTCTAGGATTACAGGCAGGAGATAGGCTCAGAGGGGAGATGGCTGGATTATACATGTGCTAAACAAAAGAGAGGGATGGCTCAAAGGGCAGAGCTGCCGGCCTAGAGAGAGCAGCGGCCCTGAGCCCAAAGGGTGGAACATCAAACCACAGAGCAGTATTCTCAGGATTCAAAATTAATGGAATTTTCTCTGCTGGGTTTTCAGCTTGATTAAGATTGGTCATCCTTTTATTCCTTCCTGACTCACAATTACATTTTGGAACAGATGATGTTTTTTAGGTTTTTGCCCCAGCATAGATCATATTCAATGTCTAAATGATTTGAGATGTAGACAACTGAAATTAAATATTTAAATGAGACTTTGGACTGTCCTGATGTTATAGGAAGTCAAAATATTTGGTAATCATAGGATGGGGCGAATGCCTTTTGTCCATGGTATGAACATGAATCTTTGGGTTCCACAGGCAGACTACGGTAGCCTGAATATTGGCTGCCCCAAAAAATATGTCCAAGTTTTAACTCTTGTTCCTGACAATGTTACTTTACTTGAAATCAAAGACTTCAGAGATGAAATTAATTTAAAGATAGGAAGAGCCCCCTGGACTTAGGGTACACCCTCAGTAACATTCACATGAAAGAGGGGGGGCGTGACACATATGCAGATGGGAAGGCCGTGTGCAGGTGGACGCACAGAGCAGCGGGACGCACATATGAGAAGAAATGCCCAACACTGCTAACAGCCACCAGGCGTTAAGAGGTAAAGAAGGGTACTTTCCTAGCATTTCCAAAGGAAACATAACAGCCCTGCTGATTACTTCATTTTGAAACTTTTGTCTTGAGAACTTCAGCCACCAGCAAGACATGAAAGGGCATGCCTGTAGTCCCAGCTACTCCGGCAGCTGAGGCAGAAAGACCAGAAGTTTGAGGCTAACCTGCATAACCTAGGGAGATCCTGTTATCAAGATTAAAAAAGAAAGGGTGAGGCTATAGCTCAGTGCCCCCTGGGCGCACCCCCACACTGTACACAAACAAAAGCATCAAAGAGCCCACAGAGCCTCAGCCACCTAGTCTGTGATCATTTGCTTAGTAACCAAACGAAGTAATACACTGGGCAGCAGGTATACTGGAATTTCTTATATCCTTTTTGCAACTTTTCTGTAAGATAAAATCATATCAAAATAAAAAATTGAAGTAACATTTAATAATATCTTCAGATTAGCATTAAAATTCTTACGTGATCTACTATCTGCCATTCGCAACTCTCAAAATAATTTCATTTTCTGTGCTTTATTAAAGGGCAATTTTAAATACCTCCTCCATGGATTCATGAAATTTCACACCAGAAAATTTACCTTGAGAATTGTGGAGTTAGTTTTGCTGCTACAGTTTGAATGTTTGTGTCCTTCTAAAATATATGTTGAAATGTGATCTTAACACAGTATTTAAGAGGTGGGACCATTGGTAAGTGACTTGGCCTTGACGGTGCCACCCTACGGACAGGACCAGTGCCTCACAGGGTGCAGGGAACTAGCGAGACCATTTTCTAGCCCTCTGCTTCTGCCATGTGAGGGTGCAGCAAGAAGGCATCATCTTGGAAGCACATAGCCGCCAAATCCTACCTGTAGGTAGCTTGATCTGAACTTCTCTGCCTCCAGTACTGAGAGAAAATAGTTTCTGTCATTTACGATTTACCTAGCCTCAAGTATTTCATACCAGTAAGAACAAACTACAAAATATGTAAGAACTTGATTTATGGTAAAATTACTTACCATAATTTTAAATATGCTTTATTGTACTTACCAACTGTTTTTCACTCATAGGAGATGGGGGTGGGGGAGCAGTTTCTCCCGATGCAGGACGCCAGGTCAAGAGCCTTTAAGATACCAAAATCACAGTCACCAGGAGGATGTACCGCGCCCCATATCCAACATATTTTGAAACAGTCACAAGACTACATATTGAAAATACACTCCATCTTTCCCAACTGCTAAAATCAATGTGCTAAAAAAAGTGTAGCAAAAAGTTTAAAATTGTGCTTCCAGAAAACAAAGAAACATTTTACGTACAGCAGTACCTTGATGCATGAACTTAAATTCTTTCCATGATTCTGGTCACAAACCAAATCGGATGAGAACCAAATCAAATTTGTCCATAAGGTCAATATTGAACCTACCTACTGAATTTGATTCGGTTCTCATCCAATCCGGTTTGTGACCAGATCGTGGAAAAAATTAAGTTCATGAACCAAGGTACCACTGTAATTAGAAGGATAAACTGGTTATTAGTTTTAGAGTAAAATACACTTTCTGAAAAATTTCCCAAACTTTAAACTTATTTTTTTAGTTTTAATGTCTTCAAATGTTTTCCTAAGACTTAAAAAACTTTTGAGACTTTTTGAAAAAAAAAAAAAAATCACAAAATTTATTTTTTTAAATCACAAAATTGAAAAAAAACCAAAATTCACAGAACTCTTCAGATACTATTTTATTAAAAAAATGTATTAAAATACATAAAACAACATCTGGCCCAACAGAGAAATTAACTTGCCATGCTTAAATTACGTATTTTGGACAGAAAGTCCAAGTTCTTATTTCTGAGAAGCAGGAGTTCTGGGGCAAAGAGGCAGGCAGACAGACAGTGAATCCATCATTCCAGTTCAATATGGAATGTGTTGTGATATAGGTACTTTCTATCACAGGTCTCATCTAGAGAGAGATGTTTACTAGATGACATTTAAGGTCACATATATTGTCCTGGGTTGTGTAACTCTATAATAAATTAAAACAGATGCAGTTCAACATTCAGTAGATGAATGTTTAGCCTAGTTGGTTTGGGGGAAGATTTCACAAGACATTTAGGAGACTTATTCACACTGTCTTCTTTGATATAAGGGTCACAAACGCTGACATATGGGCACATCATTTGTCACTTACAATGGTCTGACAAAACATATATCAGAAAATATTAAGAATCTGGAAATAGGTCAAAGAGACTGCTGCATGTCCTTTCATTGTAGTCAGGGTAGTTCTACTTAGAAATTGGTTTTCTACGAGTATTTTCTTCTGTTTGGCTTTGTGTGTGTGTGTGTGTGTGTGTGTGTGTGTGTGTGTGTGTGTGTGCACGGAGTAATGGAGACTGGGCCTGGGGCCTCATCCGTGT
>PVLD010021281.1:0-31852 GCA_004027595.1 Dinomys branickii | reverse complement strand
CTCACTTCATAGCCCAGGCTGGCCTCAAACTTTTAGGGGAATCCTTCTGTCTCAACCTCCCAGTGCTGGGATTGTAGGTGTGCACCACCACACCCAGCTGGCATTGAACTTTTGATCCATCTGCCTCATTATTTTATTTTTCAGGAGAGCACAATTGATTCTTAGTTCTCAATATTCTTGTACTACGTTTTTTTAGAAATAACTGTTAGAGAACTTTAGACATATGTGGAAACAGACAGGAAATTAGAATAAGCCCTGTCACCACTGACTCTTTGCCAGTAGTGCTGTATTCACAACCTCGTCGCTGATACTTTGGTTTTTATTTTATTTTGACAGTGCTGGGGATCGAATCCAGTAATTTCCCACTACTGAGCTGCCCTGCACCCTTTTTGATTCTTGAGTTTTGAGGCAGGGTCTGGCTGAATTGCCGGAGCTAAATTTGAACTTGGGACCCTTTCACCCGTAACCTCCAGAATGCTGGGGTTACAAGCATGCACCATCCCTGACTGTGAATCTCTAATATGGGATTTTATTGTCTATGTTTCTTGATCTTTGAATTATTTAGAAATGTATTTTTTTACTTTTTTGAGACAGGGTCTTACTATGTAGTTCAAGATGGCCTTGAAGTTACTGTGTAGCTAGCCTTGAACTTGAAGTCATCCTCCAGCCTCAGCCTCCCAAGTACTGAGATTACAGGTGTGCACCTCCACACCTGGCTGGAAATATATTTGTAAATTTCTAAGTGTTTATATTCAAATTGTTTGTAAATTACAACTTCATTAAGTTCACTAGAAAGCATGCTTATAATGGCATTGCAGCTTGATTCGTGGCCTAGTCCACAGTCAGTTAAAATGTATATAGCCAGGTGTGGTGGTGCACACCTGTAATCCCAGCATTTGGGAGGCTTAGGCAGGAGGATGGTTATGAATTCGAGACCAGCCTGGGGTACAAAGTGAGTTTAAGGCCAGCCTGAATTGCATAGCAAGACTCTGTCTCAAAAACACAATCAGTCAATCAATAAATAAGAAAAAAGTGTATACACATACATATTCCATGCATAATTCCATAGAATGTATGTTCTCTAGCTATAGATGCAGAGTTCTATATGTACATTTATATCCAGTCTAGACAATTATGTGGATTAAATCTTCTATCCTGATTTTTTTCTCTTATTGTTTTATCATTTGCTGAGCAATGTGTGTTCACACTTGCCAATAGAATAGGGATTTTCAGGTTCCTCCTCAGTTCTGTTAGCTTGGGGTATATATGTTCTCATATTACTTTGTTAGTGACCTTAAATCATAATTAACAATTTTTCATAGGGAAATGAACCTTTTGTCCTTAATTATGGTCTTTGTTCCTAAATGTTTTGGGGGAGCCTTAAAGTCTGTTTGTAAAGTATCAAGTTTCCATCCTAGCGCTTACCTGTATATCTTTCTTTATCTTTTATTTCAGCTTGTCTTGTGCCAAGTAAACATTCGCCATTTAACAATTTAATTAATTAATTAATTAATTTTTCTTTTTCTTGAGACAGGGTCTTGTTCTGCAGTTCAGGCTGGCCTTGAGCTCACTCTGTAGCCCGGGTTGGTCTCAGGCTTACAACAATCCTCCGGCCTCAGCCTTCTAAGTGCTAGGATTACAGGCATGCGCCAGCCACCATGCCTCACTCAACAATTTATTGAATACCTACTATGTATCATGTTATCTTCTAGAATAGACTACGGCAAACAGAGAAGGTCCTTGACACAGAGTAGTTTATATTCTAATGGAAGTAGACAAGTAGTTAAGATTTGTAGTATATCGGATAGTCATGTGCAGTGTGGAAAAAAATGAGGCAGGAAAACACATAGTGTATGAGTCGAACTTCTCCTCCCACGCCCTCGCCACTACTAAGGATTGACCCAGGGCTTTTGCACTAAGCCTCACCTCCAGCCCTCTTTTTATTTAATATTTAAAGTGTGTTTCCCATGCCCAGTCTGTCTTTCACATTTTTAGAACTAAGCTGCCCACTTGCTTCCCTTAAAACCAAGATGTTGGTCTTTTTTGCTGATTGGTGCAAGTATGTCCTCTAATTCATGGTGTCAGCACGAATGACTAAGATCACTTGGTGTTAAGCACTGCATGGATAGCTCTTAAAACCATTTCAGAAGAGACTTGATTACATGAGGTGGCTTGTCTGTTACATAATGGCTGTTGTATAACTTCCACAGGGAATATGTTTGTCTTTAGCCACTTTAACAGACATCAGGGTGAAACAAATTACCTAACTGAGTGGAGGAGGAGGGACCCGTGGAGGAGGGAGGTGCTGGCCCTGCAGTCTGTTGCAGGAGGCGAGTGGCTGCCTGTAGTTGGTTAGGGGCAGGCCAGCTTTAGGCAAGTAGGTTTGCCGAAAGAGAAGTACTGCTTTACACCCTGAGGTAGCCCCAGAAACTGCTAGGAGAAATTCTTTTCAGAGTTCTGCAGATAACTTTGCTTTTTCTGTGCCCTGTATTTTTCCACTTAACACATTAGGGATATTTTTTTCTTCGTGCTGATTGAGAAGAGCATTTGCTTGGATTTAGTTGTGACATGATAGTTTGAAGGTAGAGTTACTCTAAGCTGAGGAATTAAACACAAGTGGCTTCCATTATTCGACAACCTTAGACGTGGTCATAGTTACAACTTTGTGTGTGTGTGTGTGTGTGTGTGTGTGTGTGTGGAGGCCTCTCTGTGTGGTCTAGCTAGGCTGAGAACTTACTGTGTGGCCCAGGCTGGCCTCAAGCTTAGGGTCTTCCTGCCTCAGCTTCCTGAGCCCAGGGTCACCGATGTGCACCAGCGTGCCTGGCTTCAGCTTCTTTAGGTGTGAAATACTGTCCTTCTGCTTCGGGACACCCCTAATTACTGGCGCTCACTGTCTCCTGAGGGTAAACTACTTCTCTGTACCTGCTTAGTGGCGCTTTGTTGTACCAAAGCTGTGGATCCAGTTTTGTGGAGCCGTAAGGCTGAAATGCTCCTCCCTCCTCAGCCTCCCCGGTCACTGGGACTATGTAGGGGCGTGTGACTGTGCCTGGGTGAGGTCAGGTTCCTTCTGTTTTCCTTGATGAGCAGAATGGCTTACTAGGGTTTATTTTTGTTTCTCTGGCCCTGTGTGTTCTTCAGATTATCCATAAGTTCTAATGAAATTACTAATAGTATCTGCCCATTTTATAAGCATTTTTTGAAGATTGATAGGTGATATTTATGACTGTTTTAAAACCTTTCCAAGATTGAATGGCGGTAGATTGAAGCCAAAACCAATGGATGTACATGTAGTCACATACTGTGTGTAGCGGTACAGTGGGAGGATCTATCCAGTGTCCACACCAGGAAGGGCCGTGACACAGCTGGACCGGTGTTTGTCAGCGCAGCCCAGTGTCCCGAGTCAGGCCAAAAATGGGGTCAGGGAGGCGCAGGAGACTTGGTCTTTCTGATGTCCTGTTTTGTCAGGCAGGGTGGCTGGGGTTTTGAGATTTTAACCCTGACTTGAAATAGTAAGACCAGACCTGAGATGATACAGGGATGTTTTAAAGCATACATATCAGCATGGAAATGTAAAAGCCAGAGCAATTTCTTCTTTAGGTTGAGTATTTGACTCTCATGTGTAACAAAAAGAAGTGGGTTTTAGTTCTTTCTGTGCCTAATATTTTGTATATTGTTGAATTATCCAAGATTCGATGGGGTTTATCAGTATGTAGTTAGCTGTGTCGTGCATGAATTGTACACCTCTGTGCAGTGCGAGAGCTTGTTTGTATTTCATACTTTTTATACTTTGAGGAAAAAAAGTCAAAGAAAAACTGGTATTTGAGGAAACAAAAGTGACCAAGTAAAGGATAAATTTAAAGAACAGCCTCAAGCTGAGTGTGGTGGCGCATATCTATAATCCCAGCACTCGGGAAGCTGAGACAGGAGGATCGCTGCAAGTTTGAGACCAGCCTAGACTAGAAAGTGAGCTCAGTGCTGGCCTGAACTGCACAGCCAGACCCTGTCTCAAAAACAAAACAAAAGAAACAAACAAACACAATAAACGACAGCCCTCTGGGACTCGGCGTCCACACTTGGGCTCCGGCTGCTATGATGTGATCCCTGCCATTCCCCTCTCCTTGCCCCACCCGTGGGGTCTTTGGCAAGTGCTTTTGGGACTGAGAAGCTCGTGTATTGGATGAGCTGATGCTGCTAGTTTCTTGCTTTAAATGGAAAGTAAAGATGAGACTGTTGGACCAGTATTGCAGTTCTGTAATGTCATTTCTTATTTAAAAAAAAAGACTTGATTATCAAAATTGGTGTATAGAAAACCTAACACCATTCTAATAAAGGCACAAATTTCTTTTTAAAAAATAAAAAGATAAAACCTTTCCAAAATGAATTTTCGATAGTGAGGCCTAACTGACCGAGTGTGCCGAGCTCTCTGCCGTGTGCATTGCTGAGGCAGGAGAGGTGGGTCAGGCCTGGGTGAAGGGAGCGCGCATACAGAGCGGTGTGTCATGTTCCACGTGTGGCTGCAGATGCGTTCAGAGTAGGTGGAAAGGCAGGAGAAGGAAGGGATTAATGCGGGTGTCATTACAACACTCCTTCCGCTGGGGACTCACCCTACATACGATTAGCTGTGGCTGCCCTGGGATGCAGCTTTCTGTTCGCACTTAAATCCGCGGTAGAATGACAAGACAGGGATTTTTTATTTTCTTTCTACTTCGTTTTGTTTTTAATTCACTATTGAGAACATGTGAAAATCACAAGATTTATTTGTGGTCTCAGCTCTGCCAAATACTAGCTCCGTGTTTTGGGGGAAATTCATTGAATTTTTTGGAGCTTCAGTTCTGTCAACTATAAAAAAGGAGTAGCCAGCCCTGTACCTCACAGAGACAGTGGTATGTGGTCTGGAATTTTCTTTTCCAATGGTCAGATCTTGGGTGGATCTGAGTGTATTTTCTCCCCTCCTTTGAGTCTGACCGAGTGGCCTGTGGTCTTGCCCTTTACCTGCCGTCCAGCCTCACTGGGGCCCGGACTGGTTACACCCTGCTGCCCTGACTCACCCCGACTCCGCCCTCCTCTTTCTCTCTCTTAAGAGTGTCTGGATGGGCAGAAGCACATCTGTCTTCTGGAAAGGGCGGCTCCAGCCCACTGGGGTAAGGCTTTCCATTTTCTCCCTTGTCATGTGTGTGTATAGGAGAGATTTCGCTTTAAATTACATAAAATATTATTGGGGCGATGTCAGCCAAGATGTGTCAAAATAGTTAAGTGTTTTGAACAGAATTAATCCTTGTCTCTTCATGACTTGATGCTTCTCATTTCTGTTTTAAGAACAGCCAGCCTTGAGCGGGGCACGGTGGAATACAGCTGTAATCCAGCAGTCTGGGAGGTTAAGGCAGGAGGATTCCAAGTTCAAGCCCAGGCTGGGCAGTTTATGATTGCATATCTCAAAATTAAAAACAATACAAAGGGCCGTGGACACAGTGCAGCACAAAAACACTGCTTGCATCCCCAGTGCAGCAGAAAAACAAAAGGCCACCTGTTCTGTCTACTTCTGGCTGCAAACGGAGGGTGTAAGACACAATAGAAGAGCACCGGGCGGGATCGCGCCATCAGCGCTGTTGGGGAGAGCTCGGGGGCTGAGAGCCTGGATCCTGAGGCCAACCATGAGGCCCGGAATCCCGGCATTCTGCACTGAGGTTACTTCTCCTCAGTACTTGCTTCAGTCTCCTACTTTGTAACGTGGAAATAATAAGCTGAGTGTGGTGCCGCATATCTGTAATCCCAGCACTCAGGAGGCTGAGACAGGAGGATTGCTGCAAGTTTGAGACCAACTTGTTGTGAGGTTTAAATACACTAATACTTAAATACACTAACTTAAGTAAAGGCTCTAAAAAGGGCATGTAGTAGAAGTTAATATAAGGGTTGCCTGTTCTTATTAACATCCGATTCTGAAAGCAAGCTAAGCGAGCTAAGGATGAGTTAATCTCTCTGGGCTTCATTTATTTATTTTGTAAAAAGGTGATTCTCTGATTTTTTTGTGCACATTTAAGCTCTAATGATGGTAGATCAAAATTTTATATATTTTTTTGGTACTGGGAATTGAACTCAGTACCTTGCATTTGACAGGTAGGTGCTGTGCTGCTGAGTTATATCTGTGGCCCTTAATTTTTTCTTTGAGACAGGATCTTGCTGTATAGTTCAGGCTGGCCTTGAACTTGCTGCATAAACCAGGCTGACCTCGAACTTGCAGCAGTCCTCTGGCCTCAGCCTCCCAAGTGCTGGGATTACAGGCATGTGATGGCACATGCCTGGCCAAGGTTATGTTTTTGAGCTCTCCAAGTTAGTTAGTCATGTTTTTTATACAGGTAGGGCTGAAGAAATAGATACTCCCAAAACTACAAGTATTTTGTGTTAAAAACAAGAGATGGAGGAGATAGCTCAGTGGCACAGTGCCTGCCTGTCAACCATAAGGTCCTGAGTTCCATTTCCGGTACCAAAAAAAAAAGAAACCATAACTTTCTTTTATATTAAGTTTATTGGTACAATTTTTTGCTTGTTTTGTTTTGTTTTGTTTTGAGACAGGCTTTCACTGTGTAGCCCAGGCTTGCCTCAAACTCACATTGAGCCTCCTGCCTCAGCCTCCCAAGTGCTTTATTGATACACCCAGCTTTATTGGTACAGTTTAGATGTACATAATGATCACATTCATCATAGGGAATTTGTACCTGTCCATGGTATCACTTGATTCTTTTTTCCCATCCCCAGCCCTCCCTTCAGTCCCTCTTCCCCTCCCCATTCACAAAAGCTTCATTTCCATTTTATCCTTCTTTTCTTCTTTTTTTTGAGACAGGGTCTCGCTATGCAGTTCAGGCTGTCCACGAGCTCACTTTGTAGCACAGACTGGCCTCGAACTCACAACAGTCCTCCTGCCTCAGCCTCCTGAGTGCTGGGATTATAGGCGTGTGCCACCATGCCTAGTTATCCTGCTTTTCCCATTTTTTTCTTTTCTTTCCTTCCTTTTGCCCTCCTTAGTTCCCATTTTCTGTTGAACAGTTATTTCTTGTTTCACAATTGGTGTTACACATTTTAAGAAGCTATAACATTCTCTTTTTTGGCTTTTTGAGGCAGGGTCTCACTATGCAGTTCAGGCTGGTCTTGAACTCACTTTGTAGCCCAGGCTGGCCTGGAACTCACAATGATCCTCCTGCCTTAGCCTCCTGGATGCTGGGATTACAGGCGTGCGCCACCATGCCTGGCTGAGTTTATATTTTTGAGCTTTCAAACCTAGTCATATTTTTTTATACAGGTAGGGCCAAAGAAATAGATACTCCCCAAACCCCAAGTATTTTGTATTAAAAACAATATAGAGGGGCTGAGGAAATAGCTCAGCAGCACAGCACCTGCCTGGCCAGGACAAGGTCCTGAATTCCTTTCCTGGTACCAAAAATCCCCATAAAAACCCAGTATAGAGGTAGGTATGATAAGTGCTTATCTGTAATCTCAGCTATTGAGGAAGCTGAGCCAGAAGGATTGCCAAGTTTGAAGCCAGCCTTAACCTAGCAAGACCCTGTCTCAAAAGAAAAGTTTTTAAAAAGACCTGAGGCTATCACTTAGTGTGTGTGAGGCCCTGGGTTCAATCCCCAATGCCACATGAAAACAAGTTAGTAAATAAAAGAAGGGAATAAAAAAGAAAGACACACACACACAATTTAGATTGTTGGAATGCCTTTAAGACTACTTATAAAGCCGGCCGTTGTGGTGCACACCTGTAATCCTAGCACTAGAGAGGCTGAGGCAGGAGGATTGCTGTGAGTGCAAGGCCAGTCTGAACTACATAGCAAGACCCTGTCTCAAAAAATAAAACCAAAAAAATAAGTTAAAAGAGAAATAAGTTGGAGGGTAGGAGGCCATGCAGTAAGGAACAAAGCTATTTAGTTTGAACTGGCTTTTAAGCACTGTATCAACACCAAAGTTGTAATTTGACAAACTTGTTGCTCAGGTGTCTTAGATGAGATGAAAGGGTCTTCTACATGTGGGTTAGATAATGTTCTTAACTTTTTTGTTACCTTTGAGGTGTCAAAACAAGAGGGGACTAGAGGTGACAGGGTGTGTGAATGCTTAGCATGAGCCAGGCCCCAGGCTCCATCCCAGCACCAGAAAAACAGTAATAATGAGAAACAACATTTCACATCGAATTCTGTCACTTTGTTAACTGTTCCCCTATTTCTTCACGATGAAACTTTTTTTGCGGTACTGGGGCTCAAACACAGGACCTTGCGCTTGCCAGGCAGGCACTTAGGCCACTGAGCTATACCCCAGCCCAGTGATGCAACTTTTGAAATTTCCATTTTGCTTGTCTTAGAGCCTAAAGCTCCTTTCTGAGAGGTAAAATTCTCTTTGGTTGTGACTTTTTGTTCTGTTACTTTTGTTTTTAAAACTAAATCAGTTCTTGCTATGAGAACGTGCATTCCTGGACGTGCACTCAGTGCATGTGCGAACACCACTACTGCACTGTGGACCCCGGGACTTAGCTCCCCGTCTACTGGGGCGCAGGTGAAGCTCCATCTTCCGAGATGGTCAGAGCGGGAGCGCGGAGGGCAGGGTCATAAGTTACATCCCTGTCTCCTCGCTCTCAGTCGGAGGGAGGGTGATTACTAACAGTTTCTGAGGGTTTATGGTGAGACATTTAAAATGTGCATTAAAGACTAGCAAGAATGTGCTACTTTGTTGTCACCTCAGTTGTGGTAGAAATATAAAGATGGATGAAAGCTGTATCTGACAGGACCTTCAGTAGTGGGGCGCTGAGCTGTATCCCTAGCTTTTTTTTTTTCCTTCTATTTTTAGACAGGGTCTTGCCTGGCCTTGAACTCACTGTGTAGCTCTGGCTGGCTTCAAACTCATGGTGATCCTCCTGCTTTAGCCTCCTGAGTGCTGGGACTAGACTACAGGCATGCTGCCACCACACCTGGGTCCCTAGCCCTGTTTTGTTTATTTTTTTGTGATAGGGTCTCACTCTGTATCCAAGGCTGGCTTGATCCTCCTGCCTCAGGTGTGCGCCACCACACGCAGCTTTCATTTTTCATTTTGAGATAGGTTCTCACTCAGTTGCCTAGAGGCTCAAACTTTTGATCTTCCTGCCTCAGCCTCCCACATAGCTGAGATCCCATGTGTCACTATACCCAGCTCCCAGAGCTTTTTTTATATCCAAAGATAGGACCAACTTTTCTATCATCCAAGCATTTATTGAGCATCATTGTTGCTAGGTGTGTGGTAGACACTGACTGGAGGGTAACAAAGTTTAAAACATGTTTGCAGCTGGACGTGGTGGCACACGCCTGTAACCCCAGCACTCGGGAGGCTGAGGCAGGAGGATCATTGTGAGTTCGAGGACAGCCTGGGCTATAAAGTAAGCTCCAGGCCAGCCTGAACTGCATAGTGAGACCATGTCTCAAAAAGACCAAAAAAAAAAAAAAAAAAATGTTTGCTATCCTTCAGGTATTTTTAGTACTCTGCTACCAAAGTGAGCACTCCTTCAAGTCTTTATAATCTGGAGATGGTCCCCAGCTTGTGATAGCTTAACTTGCAGTTTTCTGACTCTACATTGTGTGTGTAGGTACAAAATGCAACCCATACAACTGATTGGTTTTTTATTTTTAGAAGAGTAGTCAATAAGTTACGTGCGATACCTAACATTTTAGTATAAAATAGGCTTTGCATTAGATGATTTCACCCAACTACAGGCTAATGTAAGTGTTCTGAGCACATGGAAGGTGGGCTGCACTAAGATGTGTAGTGAGGTATGTTTAAATGTCTTTTGACTTAAGCTATTTTCAACTCACGGAGTTATCGGGATGTAACCGTCATAAGTTGAGGAGTACCTGTCGTTGGCAAAGTGACTAAAATATGTGAAAAACCAGTGAGAACACCGGGTGTGGTGGGGCATGCCTGTAATCCCAGCGCGTGGGCGGCTGGGGCAGGGGGAGTGCTGCCGGTTCCAGGTCAGCCGGGGCTATATATAGCAAGACGCTGTCTCAAAAAAAATTAGAAGTATGATGTGAAATACTCATTGTGATACTGTACATGGCCTGGACTCAGACCTGTGGAGAGTGGACGCAGTGCTGGGGGGGAGCCAGAGGAGAGTCTTAGGTGGGGTCTAGGGACAGACTTCAGGGGTTGCTGGGAGAGCGGTGCTGCCTCATACCAGCACACAATGTGTTACGGTTTCTGTCTAGATGTCCCCCAAAGCCTGATGCAGTCGTGGGGGGCAGGCTTTTTCAGAGGCGGCCGAACCTAGAGTTTGTGACTGGCTCATAGTGCAGTGCTGGGATTAAGGCTGGGTGATTGCTGGGCCACTGCACTGACTGCACGGGCACCGCCCTAATCCCAGCAGTCTGGACGAGATAGAAAGAGGCTTGTTTTCCTCTTTTGCTCTTGTTGCTTTTGCTGTCTTCCACTGCCATGAACAGTTCCCCCTCTGCCATGTGCCACCCCGCCTTGGGGCCAGCTGATTAGGGACCAGAACCTCTACAAACTGCGAGTATTTTCTCTCAGCAATGAGAGAAAAGTAACTAAGACACAGCTTTAAGAGATAGCTCTCAAGCTGGGTGTGGTAGCACACGCCCTGGGAGGCTGAGGCAGGGGATCGTTGGGAGTTCGAGGCCAGCCTGAGCTACACAGTGAGCTCAAGACCAGCCTGCACTGTACAGTGAGGCCCTGTCTCAAAGACAGGAAACAAAAAAGATAGCTCTCACCTCCTTTCCCATACTTTTAGGACATTTTCTGCACCCTCCAAATGTTAATAAGGCCAGTGTCTGCGTGAAGAGAGGGATGAGACTTGGGGATTTAATAGGGGACGGGAACTGCTCTCTAAATACAGCTGTCCCTCTCACAGAGAGCACCTAGAACAGGAGTAAGACAGATTGGGCTAAATGCTGGCTCTAAGGACAGAAGAAAACCGCTTTACTCAGTGTAGTGCTCCTCTAAGGGTGCTGTGTTAGTGTCTTCTAGAAATTTATATTTGGTTTCCTAGAGGACATTAACATGCTCAGAAAGGGGCAATGTTATTCTGAATATTCCATGACTTTGCCCCTTGCTTTTTAACTGAAGGACTCAAATAATTAGGAATAGATTTAAAATTAATGCTACTCTATGTAATACAGTTCAACCAAACCTTTATCTAACGGCCATGGGGCACCCTTGACTCGTCTTTTCTGCTCTGAGATATTGCTGGTGTATGAATTAGGGGCAGGAATTTGAATTCACTTCTCAGTGGAACTGAGATCTTTGTCAGTCAGAAAAGGGGAAAAGACAATTTATCACTTGGTTTTGTGTTCCTCTTTTGCTCAGATGAAGCAGGTTTGTTTGAGACAGGGTCTCACTATGCAGTCCCGGTTGGCCTTGAAGCCACTACAGAGTCCAGGCTGGGATTACGGGAGGGGGCCCCATGCCAGCTGAGGCAGTGTCTCGAAACCAGAAACCCAGTTCTGTTTTGCGTTCCGTGCATCAGCCCCATCCTCCTCCTCAGCCTCCCCTTCCCCGCCCGTCTTACGCTGTGGAACCCTCAGGAGCCGGAAGCCGCGTGCTGTGTGAAGCCGCGTGCTGTGTGAAGCCGCGCTGTGTGAAGCCGCGCGCTGTGTGAAGCCGCGCGCTGTGTGAAGCCGCGCTGTGTGAAGCCGCGCGCTGTGTGAAGCCGCGCGCTGTGTGAAGCCGCGCGCTGTGTGAAGCCGCGCGCTGTGTGAAGCCGCGCGCTGTGTGAAGCCGCGCGCTGTGTGAAGCCGCGCGCTGTGTGAAGCCGCGCGCTGTGTGAAGCCGCGCGCTGTGTGAAGCCGCGCGCTGTGTGAAGCCGCGCGCTGTGTGCCGCCCTCCAGCACTGTGCTGCCGGTGCTCCTGCGGTCCCAGCACTTCCCATTGTTCCTTGATCGGTTCCACCTCATCTCATCCATTCTTTCTCATTAATTTTTTCCTTCTTTCGCTCTCCCCGTCTCTCTGTCTCTGTCTGCCCCCACCCCACCCTGTACTGGGAGTTGAACCCCAGGCCTTCACACTGAGCTATATTCCTAGACCTCAGTCCTTTTTCTATTATTTCACCTTTTTTTATATATATAGGGGACAAGTTCTTCCTATAAAGTTCAGGCTGGCCTCAAACTCAGAGTGATTCTCCTGCCTCTGCCTCCTGAGTGCAGGGATTTTTATTTATTTATTTATTTTGTACCTGGGATCGAAGTCAGAACCTCATGCTTGCCAGGCAGGCAGTGTGCCACTGATCTAGATCCCCAGCCCTAAGTGCTTGGATTATAGGCATGTGCCCCCACACCCAGCTTTCTATTATTTTGAGACAAGGTCTCGCTAAGTTGCCAAGGCTGGGCTTGAATTCGGGATCCTCCCGCCTCTCCTCCTTTTCATTTGTGGGTATCAGGTGTTGTGTCCCGGTGACTAGTAGCAATAAGTGCTGAGAGAGGGAGAAGAAATACGTTTAGAAATACTAGGATACAGCCGGACGTGGTGGTGCACGCCTGTAATTCCAGAGGCTGAGGCAGGAGGATCTGTTGCGAGTTTGAGACGGGCTTGGGCTACACAGTGAGTTCAGGGCCATCCTGAACATAGGGAGACCCTGTCTCCAAAAGACAATGAGAAAAAGAAGAAAAAAAGAAGTATTAGGATACATTCAGGACTAAGTACACTGAGATATATATAGTACTTAACACATTTTGGGCTGTAATTCATACGTCTCACAGCTGGCTCGCTTGAGCCACATGCATGACTGTCTCATTGGGTGGCTTTTTATTAAGTTTATCAGTAAAAAGACTGATAAAAGTGGGTAGATCCTTGTGTATCACCAGTGAGACAGGCTGCCCAGTGGGACAGTCGTGCATGTACCACCAGGGTAATAGTGACGGCCGGGCGCCGGCCGGTGTTTTAATTACTGCACTTCTGTCACGAGCCTTAATAATGACAGCCCGAGCTTTCTAAGTTTGTTGTTTTTCAAGAATGGTTTATGCCTCATCCTTTTTGTTGCTTGAGAATTTTAGGATTAGTTTGTCAGTTCTCATAAGAAGAAACCTGTGGATTTGTAGTGGAGATTGTGTTGAAGTGTCGGGTTGATTTGGAAACTATTGACATCTTTACAATACTCAGTGTTGCAGTCTCTGAAGATAATACATATTCCTTCATTCACCCAGGACATCTCTAGTTTCTCTGTCACACTGTAGCTCCTGTGCATAGTTGATGTGCAATGTGGGCCTCCTTTGGATTTAAATCTTCCTTCTCTTTAGCAGTCAGATCCTTTGGATGAACCTTGCGTATTTTCCTGAAGGTGCTGAAGGCTACTTCAGGTTCTCACATACTGAAAATAATGCCGCTGAAAGTGCCCATCTACATGCTTGAGACCTGGCCCTAACTTCGGGCCGGGCTCTCCGTCATGCCTGGCACTTAGCTGCACTGAGCAGACGCCCTCCAGACCTGTGGTCCCTTTCCTCCCTCTCTCTTGCCCCCCTGGTCCCTCCGAAAGGTGTCCTCCTCCGGGCCTGGGCTGCGCTGTCACCCGCAAAGACCTGGAGGCCGAGGAGCCCTTTCTCCCGGCAAAGCCAGCGCCCATCCAGTTTTCCTACCCACATACTGCTGTAATTTCTAGAGACTTGACTTCCCGGTTTTATAAAATACCTACTTAGAAGACGGAAGAGGAGGGAAACTGTAAATTACCCTTCCTGAGGGGGTGTCTCAATTTGTTTTTTACCTTTTTATTGTTCAATCTATTTGGTTTTTAAATTTTAGAAAAAATTTATTTTGTTTCATATTTTAAGAACCCAGAACAATTGGGCTCAAGCCTCCCAGTGAACTGGAATTCCAGGTGCGCGCCACCAGGTGGCAGCGCTCTAGGGTGGCTCGTGCATCTGTGCGTCATCACCGCACATCAAACCCGCAGTGCGGACAGGGCCGGCGGTGACAGCGACATTGACGGCGGAGCGCAGTTTTCCGCGTTCGCTGTGTGTGCGGGGTGTGGAACCAGAGTCTCGCGCATGCTCAGCATGGCCTCTGCCGCTGAGTCATACCGCCAGCTACCAAATCGTGCGGCTTTGGAGGAGTTACTGAGGGCATCTGCTCAGTGCAACTAAGTGCCGGGCATGAGGAGACCCCGGCCCGAAGCTGGGGCCAGGTCTCAGATCGTGTGGTTACCGTGCTGCGTTGCCTCTGCACGTGCCACACGCGTGGAAGAGTCCGATGCCTACCGGGGTGTCTTTACCGAGGCCAAACGAGGGTTGCGGTGGAGTATGGGCCCCAGAGCGTTGGCGTTATGCCCGATACGTTTTTTTCCTTCTTTGTGTATTTCTGGTTTCTTTTTTGTGGGTCTGATAGAGGACCTCTTGAGGTACATGAGGTCCTTTGTATACAGTTTATCATCTTGGTTGAAGAAGAGAATTACTCAGCAGGTGAATAGCCCTTAATTTGCTTTCTGTGTTCTACTCAAATTCTGTAGCAGTGCAATAACTTACTTTTCTCCAGCCTTGTAAAACTTTGTCCTGATCTCCACAGCATCCAGTCCATTGCCTCTCATCCTACCCTTCTCACCGCGCCCAAATGTGTGGGCTCATGTGGCACCCTGTGCACACACCTGACTTAGACCTTACTGTACCGTATTCACGAACCCAGAGTTCACATGCTAGTCTCCTTAGCGGAATAGTACATCTTGTAATAGCAGGACGTGAGTCTCGTTTTTCCTTCTGTCCCCCATGCCTGACGCAGTGCCTGGTAAGCAGCAGGTGCGCTGTGGACCGTTAAACTTGGAAACGAAGACTGCACTATTGATCCCTCTTACCTTCCAGTGTCTAGTTTCTAGTGTCTCCCCATCCTGCTGATAGTGTCGGAGTAATTGTTGTTGTTGTTTCGGTTTGGTTTGGTTTATTTGAGCTGCCATATTGCCCAAGCTGGCCTTAAACGCATGTGCCCACGTGGCCCTCCTGCCTCAGTCTCCCGGGGAACTGAGACGACAGATACCACCACTGTGTCTGGGAAGAGAATACAGGGGTTTTGGTACTTCTTTGCTTGTTTCTAGTGCTGAGGATTAAACCAGGAGCCTCACTCATGCTAGACAAGTGCTCTCTCACTGAGCTACATCCGCAGCCTTGTTGTTGTTTGTGAAGTGCTAGGGATCCCACCCAGGGCCTCACTCATGCTAGGCAATTGCTGTACCACTGAGCTACAGCCCCACCCCAGCCCCTGCTTCTGAGCGTTGTCATTCACATCCCTCTGTAGTGTTTGTGCTCACACACACCGCACACGGGGGAACTAGGTTCCTTGCTCTCCCTGCTTTTTTATATTATAGCTCTGTGCTTTGTCAGCACTGTGTCTTCAACATGGCCTGCACCTCTCAAAATCTCCACACTTCACAAAGACAGTGTAAATGCCAACTCCGTCAAGCTTTCTGTCACCCCTCCTTCTCTCAGAGGTCATCTTCCTCCCAAACTCTCACATAGCACTTTGTGACGTGGCATTTTTTTATACGCCAGTAAGTGATAAATCCCCTGAGCAAAGATCTACCTTAGGTTCCTCTGCTGTTACCAACTTTTTTTTTTGTCACCAAGAATCAAACTCAGGACCTTGCACTTACCAGGCAGGTGTTGTGCCACTAGCTATATCCCCAACCCACCAACTAATTATTGCGTTGGCTAAAAATAAATCACATTGGCTATAAATTAACTTTTGGTATTTTAGTTTCAAGGAAACGGGTCAAAACAGCTGTCAAAATTCTTCCTCTGCATTGATCTACAAGCAGATGCATTCATTTTAGAAGCTGTGTAGGCCTAAGCAATGTATTTATTCCTGGAATTGAATTTAGGAGGATTTTCTTTTTTCCAGGATGACACCTATTTTTTTTCACACTTTTATTTTAGTACATATTGCTTGTCTAGATTAAGGAGTTCAGCCAGGCGTGGTGGTGTACCCTTCTAATCCCAGCACTCTGGAGGCTGAGGCAGGAGGATTGTTGCAAGTTTGAGACCAGCCTGGGTGGGCTACAAAGTGAGCTCAAGGCCAGCCTGAACTGCATAGCAAGACCCTGTCTCAAAAAGACAAAAAAAGAAAAAAAGAAAAAAAAGATTAAGGGTTCCGTTCTAGCAGACCTGTACCTGCATGTGATACTGTTCACACCCCCAGACCTTTGTGCCCTGCGTACCCGTGGTGACGCTGTTGCTGCACTGCTGACCAGTTGTGTGACTCTCCTCCCCCCTTCTAGGGCAGTGTCTTCAGTCTTGAGTCCGAGGAGGAGGAGTGCCCTGGCCTCACTGCAGAGGACAGCAATGACATTTACATTCTGCCCAGCGACAACTCTGGACAAGTCAGCCCCCCCGAGTCTCCAACTGTGACGACCTCGTGGCAGTCGGAGAGCCTGCCCGTTTCCCTGTCTGCGAGCCAGAGCTGGCACACGGAAAGCCTCCCTGTGTCTCTCGGTCCTGAGTCCTGGCAGCAGATTGCCATGGACCCAGAAGTCAAGAGCTTGGATAGCAACGGGGCCGGAGAGAAGAGTGAGAACAACTCCTCCAACTCTGATATTGTGCATGTGGAGAAGGAGGAGGTTCCCGAGGGGGCGGCGGAGGCCTTGCCCGGAGCCCCTGCTCCCTTGGTTCCGCAGGTCACTGCCACTTCTTTGCTGCAGGCCAGGGCACCTGACCGGGAAGGGGTCCTGGTCGAGGGAGCTGGCCCTGCTGTGCCTCCGCTCGTGGGGCTTAGAGAAGAGGAGGTGAGAGCAGCAGCCGCGGAGCCCCAGCAGGCAGAGGAGGGGGCGGCCCCTGCGAGCAAGGAGCGGCTAGGTGGGGAGGTGGCCCCTGCCCGGGAGGTGCAGGTCTTCCCCGCGCCCGAGGGCAAGTCCATACTGCTGTTCGGAGGGGCTGCCGCTGTGGCCCTCCTGGCCGTGGCAGTTGGGGTCGCGCTGGCTCTGAGAAGAAAGTAGTGGCTTTTTCAGAAGAGAAGGAAGATGAAGAGGGTCTCAGGTTTTAGTTACATTGGCTGGAATTTGAGCTGCCAGCAGCTGATTGACATTTCTGGAGACTCTGAGAGCTGGGATGTCTGCACAACAAGGCGGGCCTGACCCACACATGAGGGCCGGAGGAGGGTGGAGCGCGCGCTGTGGCCTGACCGTCAGTTCCTCGGGCTCGGCCCGTGCTGGATTCAGAATCACGACTCCAGTTCTCGCCCTAGAACAGGTTATTGGCATCTCGGTGACCCTGGTAGTCCGTCCTGGCACCGGGGAGGTCAGCAGCAGCCCTGGCCCCCGCCCACCGGATGCCGGGAGCACCCACTCCAGGGGAGGAAACGAAAAACCTCTCAGCCATTGCCAAATGGCCCCTGTGGCCAAGATCATCCCTGTGGAGGTCCACTGCTCTAGAGGGAGGGGCTACTTTAGGGAAACCCGGTGGAGACTCCCAGGCCGAGCTGGGAGCTGCTCTGCCCTGAGGAGCAGCCTGTGCTCTACTGCTGACACCCCCACCCCCACCCCCACCCCTGTGTGAGGGCGCCTTCCCGAGTCGTACCGCCTCAGGTTCTACGCTGCTGCTCCACCCATGGCCCCCTCTGGGCCGTGGAGAGGGCTCACCCACCCCACACCACACCCCATGAGCCCAGGGCTCCCTACAGCTCCACTTTGCAGAGATGCTGCCTTTCGGAAGCTTGAAAAAATCATGTAGATAACATAAAAACAACCTAGGGTTTCCTAACCTGCAGGTTGCTGGCCACAGAGATGTCTGTCTTCTCTAGAGGCCAGAGAGTGACCAGACTGACCTGCTGGGCCTCCCAGCCCTTTGCGTCACGGTCACCCATTTGCCTGCAGTGACCTGCCAGCAGCACCAGGCTCACGTGCTGTGTCTGGCCCTGGGTTGGTATGTTTTTCCCAGTATCTGGCCTGTCCGAGAACTGGACGCCCAGTTCCAGGGGTCTCTTACTACATGGTGAGGATTCTCATCCTCCGACTTACAGAGCGAATTGGGTCATAACTTACTGTGCTATCATTGAAGTAAAATATTTATCAGTTAGTCCCAAATATCACTGAAATTTAAAGTGAGAATAAAAATGCTGAGCTTCAAGTGTGAGGCTACTGTGAGGTTCTAGTTTGGCCTTCACTGTGCAGGAGCAGAGGTCCCTTCACCCAGACTTACCACAGCCCAGAGCCTGGGCGAGAAGCTGGGCCCAGGTGGAGCGCCAGTGCAGAGGCAGCGTGGGTTTCTCTCACCCGCCGATCCCAGCCCTCTGCGAGGGGTGGGACTGTGTCCTTTGTTCTTGTGGGCCATGGTGACTGCAGGGCCCACAAGCTGGATAAGATGTCATCTCAGATTTATCTTAGTTGATGTAACAAATTACTTTTTAGATCCTGCAATTTATAATAAAAACACTACCTACCCTGATCACCAAGACCTGATGTTTGAATGTGCTTCCTTCTTGAAATTTATTTTTTAAAATAAAATCTCCCTAAAGCAGTACTTTTAAAGCTGTTTAAGAAGAAATGCGTGTGTGTGTGTGTTAGAGTTCTGTCATCCAGCCTGTCTTTGTTCTGAGCCACAGTGTCCCAGTGATACAGTGCCGTTTGGTTCACCAATGCTTCTGTTTGCAAGCACTTTGGTTTGCACACAAGTGTTTGGCAGAATTTTGCTTTTTTTGCAAACTGCATCGAGGGACAAACAGAACCGCAGGCATCGTTCCCACCTAAACACAGTGGTGGCCATCTTTCCCAAGGCCGGGACAAGTGCAGCTCACCACCCAAGTGCCACTGCACTGCAGCGGGAGGGCTTGGCTGCATCTCGGATTTAATCAGCTGGAGGTGAGGGAAGTCCATGTGTTTCTTCCCCTTGGGTCCTGGTCCTTGCCCGGAGTAGTCTGTATTCAGATTGTTAATTTGTGTTTGCATAGGTTAGGAGCAGAGAGACTGGTGTAAAATATTTTCTTTGCAGTGTTACTCAAGGTCCTCACATTTAAGTGCTAATAGAAGCTTGGTTTTTTGAGCTAAGAGGCAATAAAAATGTGGCTTAGGAGCCTTCGAGTCTCTGTTCTCCAAGGCAAGGAAGGCACGTGCGGAGCCGCGTGCGGAGCAGGCCCCCGTGTGGCTTTACTTTCCTCCTAGCGGGCGTCACCCTGGAGAGCTCTGACCAGGGGTTTCAGGGCGGTGGCACCCGCTCCCGGACTTTCCTGTGGGCTGTGTCAGTGCCCCTGTTCTTCCTCTGCTCTCTCCTGGCCGAGGGCAAGTGGCCGTGAGGGTTGCTGCTTACTGCATATCCTGGGTTTTGTTAATACATTAAAAAATTCTCAAGTCCTTTTCCTTTTTTTTTTTTTTTTTTCCTTCTTTGAGACAGGGTCTCGCTATGCGGTTCAGGCTGGCCTTAAGCTCACTTTGTAGCTCAGGCTGGTCTGGAACTTGTAATGATCCTCCTGCCTCAGCCTGCCCAGTGCTGGGATTACAGGTGTGCGCCACCACGCCTGGCTAACCTTTTCCTCCTTTTTTAAGGGCGTGTCCTGGGAGGCCCTTCCTTCTCAGACCCTGACTTACATAATCTCTTAAGTCTAGGTAAAGGAGAGACTCAGAATACACCCCATGTAGAGAATGCAGATATCAGAGCCAAAATCCCCCGATTTATCACCCTGCGCTTTGTAAACTGGGAAGGGAGTTCTGTAGAACTTTTGTGGGGGGGTCCTTAGAGCCTTGTGCATTGTAAGTACGTGCTCTACCACTGAGCTGCACCCTCGGCGCCCTATAGAACTCTTAATTGCGCGATTGAATGTCGTGATCTCTTACTCCTCAGCATAAAGCTAGGGAGGATTCCCTGAGGAAAGCACAGGGGTGGGAGTGTCATGTTACCCTGTGCACTGAAGCGCCTCCAAGCCCCAGGCCGTGCACTGGGGGGCTCTCGACTGCGCTCTAAGGGTGCCTAGGTCAGGAGACCCGCCGCCCTGCTCCAGCGCCCCGCCCTCCGGGCACCCGGGTCCTGCTTGCCGGCGGCCGTTCCGTCTCACAGCCAGTGCGGCCACGGTCCGCTTGGGGGAGTAACCGGCGCGCTGAGGCGCGGTCTGAGGCACAGATGCTATGGAGGCGTCCGCCCGGGTGCCGCTTTGGTCACTGATACAGGAGGGACGCCCGCTCCTCGCCTTTCTCCCTAAAGGTGTGGTACAGACATTTGACTGGGATTAAGCGCCATTTCATAAAAAAATACTCAGTACATAGGAATTTTCCCCTTTCTCTTAATTTCTTTTCATGGTTTCCCATTCCCCGCGCTTGGGGTGGCAGTGACCATTTTATTTAGCAAGCGGGTCCATAGTTGACCCCTGATGGCCTCGAGTGTTCGGCCCCTGTAAAGTCTTAATGACACGCACGGGGCAGAAGCCAGGCCTGCTGGTAAAGCTCCCCTGCTGCGGGACCGGGGTGCTTAGGAGGGCCTCGCCTTCCGGGTCAGTGTCCTGAGGATTCACAGCGTGTCGCGGACGCTGCCCCCCCTGCACCTTTGTGGTTTGGTGCTTTGCCTGCTGCTTTGCTCAAGCGCCCACGGGGGAGACGCTGTGAGAATTCCTAGCTTCTCTAACGTCTCTCAGTGTGTGAGAGGCAGGCAGTGCTTTGAATTTTTCTGCCTCCGGGTAGTTTTTAAAATTTGTTTTCTTTTTGAGTGTGCCACAGCGTAGCCCAGGCTGGTCTCAAAAACTCTTGGTCCTCCTGCCGCAGCCTCCTGAGTGCCAGGCTTACAGGCGTGCGCCGCCACGCCCGCCTGCTGTGCTTTCCCCGGGTTCTTACGCGGTGCCTGTGCCGGTGCGAAGCGACCCTGGCACCCGTGTCGGCTGTTGACTGACAAGGGCGCGCTGGGGCTGCGGCGGCCGACCGCGTCTCCCCGCCGGCCGCACACGCCCGCGCTCGGCTCGCCGATCGTCCGTAATCAGGGTACCGGGCCGTCCGCCTACCAGGTTCCACTGTGGGATGACAACGCTGGGCCGGGCTTCTAGTGGCCCGAAAGGCTGCGTCCCGCAGCGCTGCGCTCGGCGCCGCGGTGACTCGCCGGCTCGCGGACACGGTCTTGGGACCTGACAGAGATCAGGGGCCAGGCGAGACGGCGACGCGTCTTCCCATTCTCCCGGCTCCGACGCCGTCCGCCCGGCGGGTGGGGATCGCCCGTGACTCCGCGCGGCCTCGCCCCTCAGGTCACCGTTCGGGGCTGAGGACGCAGGCGAAGCCCGCCCGGCCTCCCCGCGCTGCGCGCCGCCGCGCCTTGCCGAGGGCGCGCAGGTCCCGGTGGTTCCGCCGGGGGAAAGCCCGAGGAGTGCGGACTCTGACGCCGAGAGCCCCCCGCAGCCTGCTCCGCGGCCGCCACGCTGGGACCGCCAGGCGCCCCTCCCCCTCCCCAGGGCCCCGCCGGACGGCGCTTCGCTTCGCGTCGCGTCGCGCGGGCGGGGGCCGCTCCCAGGCGGCGGCCCGGGTGTCCGCGCTGCTCCCTGCAGCGGGGCCGCGCGCCGCGCCCGCAGAGGCCGGTCGCCGAACGCACCGTGCAGACAGGAGCCCCGGCCTGGCGCCGCCTCGGGACGGGCAGCTGCAGGCCGCCTTCCGCGGGAAGGGCCTCGGCCGGGCCGGCTTCGAGGAGCGCGAGGGCGGGATTTCTCTCCCCGCCTGTGTTCCTCCCACCGTAGTCTGCCCTTTCTCTCCTCCTTCGGAGTAAAAGGGCCTCGGACTCATTGCTTTTTAAAATGTGTCTATTAAATTTTTTGCATTAAAATCTTTATTGGCACATTTTAGATCTGTATCACACTCGCCATAGGGAACCGGTACCTACACGATACAGCCCCCCCAGGTTGCTTCGGCCGTTCCCCCCCCAAGGGGCCGGTGAAATGTCAGCGCTGGAACTAACATAAACATCGCCATTGGTGGCCGGCGCTGCCCTTGTGCCCTGCGAGCTTTTACTGCCTCTGCTCGCCACAGCTCTGATTGCTCATTTATTACTGTGAATTACTCTGTCTGCTCTTCCTGCTGTCTGCCTTCTGGCCAGTCTCCTCATCGGAGAAAGGAATACACTCCAAGTCTGTGGCCTGCGCTTCCTGTGGGGGGCACCTTGCTGGGGAGAGTACGCGGGATGCAGTAACATAGGATTTGAAGAGAACCGACAGCTCATCTTTATTCACGGCGCAGTGTTAGCTCAGTTCAGGGAAGATTACTGCAGACAAGTGACCTGCGGTCTTTGACTGAAAAACACAGTGAGTGTTTAAAAATTAATTACAGTAAAAGACACATTGCCATTAACCCCTTTCAAAATATTCCCCCTTGCTTCAAAAGTACTGTTCCTGCCACTTTCTGAAGCAGTTCTGCAGGTCCTCTTTCATGTCTAATTGTGACATCATGGCTGCCTCGGTATCTTTTTTTTTTTTGAGGCAGGGTCTTGCTGTGCAGTTCAGGCCAGTCTTGAATGCACTGTAGCCCACATTAGCCTTGAAGTCTCGACAATCCTCCTGCCTCAGCCTCCCAATTGCTGGTTACAGGTAAGAGCCACCACACCCAGTGTGCCTCAGTATCTTGAACTGACTCAAATCTTTAGCGGTCACTTTGGCTTTGAGGACAAGCCCGAAGCCACATGGGGCCAGGTGTGGTGCGGCAGCTGGGCAGGGACACAGCCCTGGTTTACTGGGCAGCAGCATCCTCCGTGTTTTAGTGGAACATTGTTTCATTTGTATTAGTAAGTGGACTTGTCAGTGGGGAGTTAGTACGTGCACGCAACACTGGATATCTTTACTGTATTTTTAAATCACATTTTTAAAAGACGCGTGAAAAAGGGTTTCCAGAGCTGCTTTAGAAAGCAGCACAAACGATGGGGAAGTGCGTCTAGAGTGAGGGGGTGAACGGCAATACGTCTGTCAGCGCAGTAACTTTCACAGAACAACTTAAATACCCAGCAAGCAGTATTTCAGGCACACCTGGAGCACGCCTGCGCTCACTTCGATCGGGAACGTGACCGTAACACACGCACTGCACTCCGGGCCCAGTTCCCAGTCAGCGCGGCTGGGAAGTGTCCAGAGTCTGGGAAATTAAATCAGCGCCGGGTGCTGAGGGCGCCCGGGACCCTTGAGCATCCCAGCGGTTCCTGCTGGCGCCTGGGAGTGAGGCCAGGCAGGGCCCGACCTGTTCCCCAGACAGCCTGGAAGTCACAGATGCACCAGGTGTCTCCAGGAGAAAGTTTTTTAGTAGTTTCTATCATTTTTTAAGAATTTCTATCATTTAAAACAATTCAAATATTTTTAAAAGAGCAAGAAACATTCTCCACGTTAAAGTTACTCTCAGTTATGTTCCTACACGGGACCGTGTTACCTTCAGGCTACACCCAGGTCAGGACTAGGGCACACAACATTGGAACATTTGTTTCTGACACAGTGAAATCTTTTTATAACAGCAGTGGGGGAGGAGGGCTGGGGATAGAGCTCAGTGGAATAAGCACCTGCCTGGCAGGCGCAAGGTCCTGAGTTTGGAGTTCAATCCCTGGTACCTAAAAAAAAAAAAAAAGCATGGGAGGAGAGATGATAATCTTGTTTTACAACCCAGGAAGTATATGAAACTTGGCCTGGAGAAATTTACACCAGGGCCTCTTAAAACTGTATTAAAATATCAGCCTACTTCATTCATTTAAATCAAACAGCATAGCAAGACCCTGGCTCAAAAAGACAAAAAAAAAAAGGAAATTACAAAAAGCTAGGCATGGTGGCACACGCCTGTAATCTTTTTTTTTTTTTTTTGCGGTACTGGGGATCGAACTCAGGACCCTGTGCTTGCTAGGCAAGCGCTTATTCCACTGAGCTATATCCCCAGCCCCGCAACGCCTGTAATCTCAGCACTCGGGAGGCTGAGGCAGGAGGATCATTGCAAGGTGGAGACCAGCCTGGGCTACAAAATGAGCTCAAGGCCAGCCTGCACTGCATAGTGAGACCATCTCAGACAGAAAAGAAAAGGAAATAAACAGCAGAAGGTGAAGGTGCTGTGAATGATTAGAAGTATCAGACAGCCTGGGGGCATTTGCTGTTTAAAATCGCTTTTCCATCAATTCAGATTTGACTGGTGTTTTTAAATTGTTCCTTTGGAAGGAAGTGTCTCCTGTGGTGAGGATCTGTCCGTAACGGCTGATAACATGTATGTGCACGTGCCAGGTACATGTGTGATTAAACTTGTTTCCACTGTGATATCCTTAAAAGTCCAAGACATGCAAAATAACGACACAACTGGAAGCTCTGCCTCCAACCAAGCCTTGCCGCAGGCGCGGCTGTGCTCTGGCGCCGTCACCTGCCGGCGTCGCCCTGTGCTGGGGCGTTCGGTGCTGACCCCTTTACAGTTTTCTTCTGAGGAAACTGTGAGGCACAGAAGCGCAGCGGCACGGAGGATTGTCATTAGCGCTTCGTTCGTGCGCCTCCCCTAAAGTGTCCTGTTCACAGTAACAAGGGCTTCACAGGTGAAGGGGACCCATGTCACGTGGACCCATGCCAAACCTGCAAACCAATCCTCGGGCGTGGCTTCTAGGCAGAACCACAGGCCAGTGCTGTGCTGTTTCTAAACACAGCTTGGCCGTGGGTTGTGGCCTATGTTTTTTTTTTTGATACGAAGAATTGAACTCATGACCTTGTGCTTGCCACGCAGGCGCTGTGCTGCTGAGCTTGTGTCTAGGAGGGGGCACCTCCCTGGCCCTGCATTTTCACCCTGGAAGCCTGTTTTCTCCAGATGCAGGAAGGGCGGGGCGGGCTGTAAGGCTTTAGTAGGACTGGAAGATGAGCAGCCGGCACGCCATCAGCTTACAGGTTATCAAAGTTCTCGTTTATTAGAAAGAAGAAAAGTATATTTAAGTACCTGACTTTGAAAACAACCACTGACATGGTGCATTACATCACCAATCACAGCTTGTAAATGCCACCGTCCTTCTGGACTCCAGAGGAACGCAAGCTGAAAAAGCCACACCCCAGGGCACTGCGGGTGGAGTTTCCCATGCTTTGAAAACGGCACCTCGGTCCAAAACTCCGAGCCACCTGGCCTACACAGGAAGAGCCACTTACGTGGCATTAGACGGTCGCTGTTTGGAGCAAAATTCCTCCCTTGTAAGGGGTATGTTTATTTCCCCGCAAGCCTTGCTTCCCCCGAACAGGATATTGCCTGCTGTTAAGACCATGCCCCAAGGTTGCACTTTAATAAACAGTAACTTTTTTAGCAACAAAAATGTAAGTTTGTTTCTTTTCTTCGGCCTTAAGGTCTGTTTTTTGATTTAATTTTCAAGTGGGAACCTGGACAGCTGACACAGATGAAGGCACAAGGTGCAGACGGAGGAGACATGGCACTTAAGTACCACCAGGTTTGCATTGTTTCATTCAAGTACGTCCCGCAGGTGCTCGCAGTCAGCAGCCAGCCTAGGTTCCTGGCGGGGGCGCAAGGCAGTGTCCGGCACCAGTCTCCTCTAAGGCATCTGTGTTCAGGCTGCAGCACCTTCTCCTTTGCAGGCAGCTGCGCTGGGGGCCCTGCGTCCAGCTGCAGCCAGCTGTGCTTCCGCAGGCCTTGCTCAGTCCCTCTCCTAAGCAAAGGGGAGGCAGAAAGAATAAGCCAGCTGGACTCACAAACGGGACTGCGAGCCGACAGACACCCGGCCGCAGGCAACAGGCGTGAGGCTGGGGTGAGTGCAACACGCTGTTCCGCACTGCGGCTGCGTACCGCACCCACCGGCTACATGGGGGCCGCTGTGCACAGGTTCCGCTGCCGGGCGCTCACAATCACCCAAGCTGTCGGGGGGGGGGGGGGGGGGGGGGGGGGGGGGGGCGGCTGGGAGGCCGAGCCGTCAGTACACACTACCCGGCCGCCCTGCTCTCTCAGTCCTCTGGAAGTGCTGCTCGGAGAAAGCTGCCCAGGAACGTTCTCAGACTGACCTCCTTCAAAACTTCAGCTCGGTTTAACTGCTGACCTAAGATGTACATTCCCCTTCCTATCGGACTGCAGATGCCTGCATAGCTGAAGGACGGCACAGGGGATACTTTTAAGGCTTATCAATAACTATTAAAAGGGGCAGATGCTATTTTCTTTAAAAATTATGGATGCCTGGATAACCTGACATAAAACTCTCATTCCCTGTCCTGTAAAATTGGTAAAGCACATGCACCTGCCTTCCCTTTGAGCCCACCACACTGAGGCACCCGGGGACTTGGAAGGTCCGGCTCTTCTTGGACCGTGTCATTAAGACTGAGACCCACGGGACCGAGGTGCTCCCTGCTTACGGCAATCTCAGATAAGCCCCTGCTGTTTTGGTTATTCCTGTGGTCTCTCTTCCCGATTCTTGAGAATTTTTCTTCCCCAGTACTAGGCACTGAGCCCTGAAGCACTTTACTGCTGAACTCTGTCTTCAGTGCTTTTTTTATTTTTTGAGACAGAGTCACACTGAGTCACTAAGTTGCCCAGGTTGGGCTCAAACTTGTGATCTTCCTGCCTCAGCCTCCTACAGTGCTAGGATTAGAGGCGCACATCACCACCCCGGCAGTAAAGATGTTTTTAAGTTACACTTGAATTATACATGAATTTAAATTACACTTAACATTTGTGATACATGAGGCTTTTTTTCTTTTTGAGACAGGGTTTCACTATGCAGTTCAGGCTGGCCTCAGACTCACAGCGATCCTCCCGCGTCAGCCTCCCAAGTGCTGGGATTATAGGTGTGCGCCACCATGCCCAGCTAGTAAAGATGTTTTTTAAGAATTTAAATTACATTTGTGACACATGAGGTTTTTGAGAGCTGCCCAAGGAAGCTCAGCCCAAGCCCCCCCAGCCTGGTTCTGCCACGTTGTCGTGAATGTGCCACAGCAGCCTCCCCTGTGGTCTGCTGGTCTGGGTGGAAGGCAGCAGAGGGAATGGTGCGGGCTGGAGACAGAGGCCAAGGGACGTCATGAAACGGCAAGGAGCCAGCGTCGCTGATACTTACACTTCTGACCAAGTTCCTCACGTAGGGGAGCAGGTTCTGGTTAATAAAGTCCACTGCTGTGTGAAAGATGACACGGAGCAAGGACGGCTTGTAATCAGCCACCTTTCTGGCCAGCAGCATGGTCAGGACCAGCATGGCCCTCTCCTGCTCCAGGCCTGGGGGGCAGGTCTGCATCACCTCATTCAGAGTGGCGGCCAGGCAGCGCCTCCTGCCCTGCGTGGGGAAGCACAGGCAGTTTACAGTCTCGCCCTCTGGGGCTGGGAATATAGCTCAGTGGTATAAGCGCCTACCTGGCAAGTCCAAGGTCCTGAGTTTGATTCCCAGTACCAAAAAAAGAAAAAAAAAAAAAGGTAAACAAAGGCCAATACCAGGAATCAGCTTCTAAGCCATGATCCTGAGTATTTGCTATGATACAGTCTCGTCCTCTGGAGAGAAAGGCGCAGCAGAAGCCTGCAGAGGCACCGCAGAGGGAAGCACTGAGTCAGTAGCAGCGGTACTGACTGGACAGCATGGCAGACAGTTCTGTTCTGAGAGGCAACAGGCAGAGAAGAGCCTGCCCTGGAGGGGACACTCACTAAAGGCAGAAAGAGGCCTGTGTCAGGCCCATCTTGTTGGAGCGCATCTAGCTAAAAGGCTCCTGTTACCCTAAAGAGGACCGGCAGCCCCCAGAAGTTGGGCTGAGAAGGACCTTCTGGCTCAGTGATGCATGCAGAACCAGCCGTGCAGGGAAGGTCCCCATGTGCTCCTCTGGGAAGGCTGCGGGGCCACCCACCAGTCTCTGGCGCCCCCAGCACCAAACGGGGACAGCATCTTTGCTATCTCTACTGATCTATGAAGCCAGGGAGAGGGGCAGGCTAGCTTGTCACTTTTTCAGTCGCACATGGGTAAGTGACGTAAGTTCTCTACTCCCATCTCCGACTCTCCAGAGCAGAGGTGTAGCTGTTTCTGGAAGAGTCGGGCACGCTTTGCCAGACTTTCGGGAGGCTCTGGACCCCAGCTCGGGGTGCAGCTTTCCCACCTCAGCTAACTCCCCACTCTCCTTCCCAGCCCTCTTGGCGGAGCTCTAGGGGGAGTCAGGCAGGGACCGCCTCCAGGACACAGGTGTGTTGAGCAGACATAGCCCAGACCTTGCAGGCTCAACTGACAGATGGGAAAGTTCACCCTTCCCAAGCGCCCACAGTCCCACAGCGTGGTCCTGCCCATCACGGAGTCACTGACCTCCTGTGACAGACTCTGGTCCCCAAGCTGCACGATCAGCTGGTTCACTGCTCTGGCCTGGATCCTGCGGTCCATCTCATCCCCGACAACCGCCAGACGCCGGGCAATCTGCTGAATTACTTCTTCTAGACTTTCAGAATCTGAATGTTCAGACAGGGTGGCAGAGACCAAGAAAATTCAGAAAGTGGCGCTGCTTGACACCCTTACCCCACAGCAGGACCAGGTGTGACTTCTGCTCAGGAGCAAGACCAGCTCCGCTGCCACAGCCCGTGCCGGCCAGCCGCGCTCTCTGCGCCTCAGGCTGGGGCCAGGGTGCAGGAAGAGCCTGCGTCCCCCCATCACAGATGCGGCAGCTGTGAAGAGCGGCTGCGTCGCTGCTGCCTGGGAGTCCCGGGGCGAGTGTGGGGGTGGCCCTAGGTCTGCCAAGGGTCCATGCCAGCACCCGACGGGTGGCAGCTCCAAGCCTTCAGGAAACAGGTGCTGCGGTTGCCGCCTGAGTCCCACCTCTACCAGTCCCTGGCCACGGAGCCTCGCCCCCCCGTGGAGCAGTGGCAGAGCGCACCCCGCCTTCTCTAGTACCCCTGGTCCCGGTACCCTGGGCCTCCACCTCGCTAACTGTGGCGCCCCCCGCCGCTGGCTCGCCTCCCGCACTGCCCCGCCTGCTCCTCTGCTCTGCCCGTCCTTCCTCATTGCTTTTCCTGGACACTTGCTATGTTTTACCCGTTTCTGCTGCCTGACACCCCTGCCTAAATACAACCTTCCTAAAAGCTCTACTCTCCTGGGAAGACTGTCAAATACCCAGCACAGCGGGGCACTTATATTCCCAGATACTTCGGAGGCTGAGGCCAAAGGCTCACGAGTTTGGGGCAGCCTGGGCAGCTTCACAAGGCAGGAAGAAGAGTAAGCATTTGCTTAGACTAGGGCTTGGAGGCCGCCTGAAATCCTCATTTGTTCACTGCAGCTTTTTTGTTTGGTTTTTTTGAGACAGGGTCTTGCTGTGTAGTTCAGGCTGGTCTTTTTTTGTCTTTCTGAGACAGGGCCTCACCATGCAGTTGAGGCTGCCCTTGAGCTCACTTTGTAGCTCAGGCTGGCCTTGAACCCGCAGCAATCCCCTGCCTCAGCCTTCTGAGTGCTAGGATTACAGGCGTGCGACACCATGCCCAGCTCAGGCTGGTCTTGAACTCACTACAGAGCCCTGGCTGGCCTTGAACTCAGTGATCCTCCTGCCTCAGCCTCCCAAGCACTGGGATCGCAGGTGTGTATCATGAGGCCCAGCAGTTCACTGGGGTTTTGGTTTTGTTTTTTCTTTTGGTGGTACCAGGAACTGAGCTTAGGAACTTGCGCTTGGGCACTTATACCACCGAGCTATATGCCCAGTCCTGGTTTTGTTTCTCTGTAGTGCTGGAACCAAGGTCTTTCACCGGTCAGGCAAGTGCTCTGGTGCTGGAACACACACAGCGGGACACTGCAGCACCCCTCCACCCTGAAGCTTCCAGAGGCTCACTTCTGCTTCAGGGTCGGGCTGTGCCCTAAGCTCCAGATCCCTGTGACTTGACTTTCTCAGCTGCCCTCGCACAGCCTCGCCCTGCTCGCCTGCCCGTCCCCAGCTCTGTGGCGCGATGGCCGTGCTCTCTTCCCAGAGACGACACTATGCACCCCCCTTCCAGGCCCAGCCCCACTGCTCTCCCTGCGTCCCGACAGAGCGGCCGGTGCGCGCTCCTCTCCCAGCTCCCTTGGTGCGTGCCGTCCCCCGTCTGCCGCGGCCTTTCCACCTGGCCCCGGGGCGCACGTCCACGTCCTCTCTGCCCTCCGGCCACCAGCTCAGGGACGTCAGCATCGCATCTGCCTTACCTGCCCTGGCGGCCAGAGCTCCGAGGCTCGGCAGGTACTTAATCGGGCGCCGGATTTCTGCGCGAGGCCGGGGAGGCCACGCCACGCCAGCCTGGGGGGCAAACTGCCTTTGACAGAGGCCAGTGTAGGAACGGCAGGAGACCGCAGGCGACTCTGGCCACAGTCACCGCTGCAGCCAAGAAAAGCTCCTGCCCCCAAAGCCTCCCCTGCCCTCGCCTGCTCCGAGTCCTCGCCCGCTCCGAGTCCTCGCCCAAAAGGGACCGGTGAGGACCAGGGAGAAGAACCAGAAGGCCGAGGGAGGCTGGGTCGCCCTGGCCAGTGCGGAGGGCCGGGGCCGCCGCTCTCCTGCACGGCCACCGGGGGGCGCCGGCGCCGAGACAGACGCGGGCCGAGGCCGGCGCCCTCCCGGGAAAGCGAGCGACTGCGGGCGCTACACAAGTTCCCCCACGGGCCCGTGCTGTGCCCGAAGCGCCGCTCCCTCGGGCTCACTCCCGCCGCCGCCTCGGCCGGGCGCTGCCCCTCCGGGCTCCCCGCGTGCGCGGGAGCGGCTTCCGGAGGCGGCCGGGCCGCGGGGCTCTAGCCGCAGCGCCTCGCAGGCGCCCCCGTATGCCGGAGGCGGCGCCCGGGAGGACGAGGCCGGGGAGCGCCCGCCGGCCCGGCCTCCTCCCAGCCCCTCCGTCCGCCCGCACCGGGCAGGGTCACAGCGGGCCGGGCCGAGCTCCGCGCCTGGAAATGAGGCACCGCCAGCTCGCGTGAGCAGACCTGGATGGGGGAACTGTAGTCATTCTGCGCGGGATGCAGAAACCACCGCGAAGGGCCGGCCGGGTGGCGCGGGGCGCGGCAGCAGCGCCTTCGCTCCGAGCTGCCCTGGCACCCACTACCTTCCACGGCTCCCTCGGCCTCTCGGTTACGTAGACATAACTAATACAAACATCGTTATATACAGTATAATGTATATATAATATACATTATATTGTAATAACATAATCTTCGTGCAGACAATTGAGAAATTTGGTGAAAACACTGCTCTGTCCCGGCCCAGACAGTCAGGACGGCCGCCTGCGAGACCCCGCGGCTTGGGAGAGTCACCCCAACAGGCAGAGGAGCAGCGCAGCACCCAGGAAGCAGTCGGGTGCGCGCCAGGCCCCAGGACACGCACACAGGCACCCCGAACTTCAGCGCTCGGGACCCGCCGGGGCCTGATCTGCGCGGAGGCGGCGCGCGCTGCCCACCTGCCTCTCTCCTTCCTCCCTGCGGGCGGCTGGCCCGGCTGCCGTCCGTCTGTAGCTCGTCGTCCTGGTCTGCGTCCGGCCCAACAGGCAGCTCCTGGCCCAGCGCCTTCAGCTCTCGGTGGAAATTACAGTTGTTGCCGCTTTGGAGGAAGCCGAACAGCAGCAGGTTGGTCACGTGTGCATCCCCCAGGCCTGCTCCATTGCCGACCTAGGGCGAGAGGGCGCCAGGGAGGCTGCTGGGAACTGGGCCTGCGCGGGGCTTCCTGCAGCCAAGCGGCCTGAAGAAGCGCACTGGTCCAACGGGCAGCAAGAGCCTGTGATACCGGCGCCTCCGGGGGCTGCGGCACCAGCTTAAAGCAGTGCCGGCCAAAGCTGCGTTTCTGCAGGAGACTATTCGCTTGACCTCCCGAAAACAAGCGCCCGGGGTGAGTGTCCACAGACAAAGAAGGTGCACAGGCTGGTCCGGGAAGTCAGAGACATCATCCCTGAAACGCCAGCCCTGCATGTCCGTGCTTCTTGCCAAGACCCTTTGTCAGCTCCAGCCCACCCTTTCTGGCTGTGGTTCTAGCCGGGAGTGGCTCTTTCCCACCCTCTCCTTTGTGACAGGCCCAGGACGGTAGGTACTGGGCA
>PVLD010021280.1:8071-31947 GCA_004027595.1 Dinomys branickii | reverse complement strand
TGGGATTGTGGTCTCTTTTTTCTCTGTCTAGAATATCTTTTAGTGCTTTTTCCAATGCTGGTTTGGCACTCATGAAGTTCTTCAGTTGTTCTTTGTCGTGGAAATATTTTATTTCTCCATTGAATTTGAGGGATAATTTTGCAGGATACATCAGTCTGGGTTGGAAGTTGTTTTGTTTCAGAATCTGTAGTATCTCGCTGCAAGCTCTTCTTGATTTCATGGTTTCCGTTGAGAAATCTGCTGTGATTCTGATGGGCTTTCCTTTATAGGTGATCTGTTTCCTTTCTCTGGCAGCTTTTAATTTTGTGTTCTTTTGCTGGATATCTGGGATCTTGAATATTATATGCCTGTGTGTGTTTTTCTTTGGGTTATGGATCAATGGGGTTCTATATGCTTTGCTTAACTGAACTTCAGTATCTTTTACCTTGTTTGGGACATTTTCTGCTATTATTTCATCAAATATTCCTTTTATATCGTTTGTGAGATCTCCTGCTGTTTCACACACTCCTATAATTTGAATATTGTTACGTTTTGCCTCATCTTCCAGCTGTGGGATTGACTTTTCTTGTGTCTTTGATGATATCATGAGATTCTTCCTTTCACGCTCATAAGCTGCCATGCTGTCTTCCCGTTCTGAAATTCTATCTTCGGTTTCATTTAAACGGTTTTTCATGCTTTCAGCGTTAGTTTTCAAATCCTGGCATTCTCTTTGGACCTGTTTCATTATTGGTAATTCATTCCTAAATTGCTTTTGTAACGTTTCCATTTGTTTCCTATTTTCTTCTAGTCTTTTGTCTATTTCTTGTCTGTGTGAATGGAACATTTCTTCCATCATTGTTTTCAGCTCGTTTTTTTCTGAGAAATCATTGCGGGATGCAGGTTATTTCTGCTTTAAGCTCTTTCATGGCCTGTTGGAGTTGTTTATTTTCGGATGCAATCGTTTCATAACTTGAAGTTATGAGGCTTCCTGTTTTCCCTGTATCTTCACATTCAAAACTTGTTCTGGGTGGGGTTGAGTTTTGAGACTGTGTTTTGTTCCTCTGTTTTCCCATTTTTGGGTATGAGATTCAAAATGTGGAGCTATAAATTCCACAGGCAGTTCAGCAGGCAAAGGTCTGCTGCAGAGGCTGCTCCAATGGTTACTTCTCTTTGGGAGAATGTCCCTTAAGCTGTCTGCTGAGATTTCCGCTTCTACTCCCTACCCCAAGACCTGGCCGGGGCAAATAAACAGCTCGCCGCCCCAGGATTCTTCCAGACTGGCCGCTCCGGTGTTCCTCCCTGGGTGGAGCTCCTTTCCCCCTCACAAATCCCGTTCGGGCGCCTAGCCAGCTCTTCCCACCCTTTAGATCCCGCAGTCCTTAAAGCTGCTTTGATGTCACTTCCTGGGCTGAGCTTCTTCCCAATTCAGGAAAAACTGCTTAGAGTACCCACTTAACTCACCCTTTGATCGTGCATACAGGAATGCCATTCAGTTCCTGACTCAACAATCCCGCTGGTCGCTGTTGTTCCGGTTTGCGCAGCGCCGGCTGCAGAGGCGGGGTTCTGAGCGGGATCCCGGACCGCTGCTCAGATTGGCTCAGTCTGTCCCGGTAGCGCGTTCTCTGAGTTTCCTCTGCTCCGATGCCTCCAACAAATCCTGGTTACAGCTGCCTCTGAGCCGGTCGGGTTCAGGAGCTGAAGCCGTTCTTCCCTCCGCACTCGCTCTCTCGGCTGTACGGGATTTGAACCGAGCTGCGGCCCAAACACTGCACCAATCCCCTGGGGCGCTGAGCTCTCAGGGTCTGCCCACTTCTCGCCGCACGGCTTCTCAGCCGGCCCTTTAATGCTCAGGCCACGGAGAGCAGCCCGATCAGTTGGAATTTTGCCTCCACGGACCGGGCAGCCGCGCGCGAATGATCGGTCTCTGGGAGAGATTCCCTCTGCTGCTCACCTGGTCGCCATCTTCCTGGAAGTCCTCTGAATGCATTTTAAAAGTAGGCAATTTATCAGATTTCTTTACTGTAATAAGTGTATAAAGCAAATACACACTAAGGGTTTGTTTTTTCACAGTGCAGTTCAGTAGAATACAGAGATAATAACCAGGGCTTAAAAGTAGAGAGTGAAGTGAGGCTGTCTGTGCCCCATGTCTTTCATGTCTTAGATAACCAGCTTGGACATATCTAATGACTTCAATTTTGTCACTTTTACAATAGAAATGACAAAAGTGCCTAGGATTTAGTACATATGCTGGCAAAGAGAGCGCAGTGCCTATGTTTTAAAATAATGTTTGGGGGATTCAGTGAGTTAATATGTCTAAGTGGTTAGAGATATGTCAACCTACTACTCACTTTGTTGAATTGTTTGGTCTGAGGAGATCTCCACATGCTCCTACTCAAACAACTGCAATTTCGGATGGAAACAAACTAAAATCTGACTTAGTGATGCTTATTTTTATAACAGAGAGCTGCAACCCAGGCAAGTGCCACTGTGAAAAGATGAATTCACCTCCAAACCAGGCAAACATCTAGCAGCAACCAATTAAACTGCTCTGTAGTTTAGTTCTGTGTTCTATCTCCAGGTCTCACTGCTACATTGCAGAGCAGAGTTGTCTGTCTGAAACTTTTCTGTAAAAATTCCACTTCTTGCTTCACGAATTTTTTTTTCCTCAAATAAGCTCCACTGTATATATTTTATATAACATTTTGCATTTAATATGGACTTTTGATTTTATACTTTATGATTAGTAGTATCTAGAAAGGACTCTTGACTGTCACCTTACATAGAATATTATCTAAAGCCGATTTAAACTATACTTTTGACACAGAATAAATGAAAATTCAGAAGTACAATTGTGGAATAAGAGTGGAATAAGCGTGGCTCTTATTAGGCTACTGTAGAAAGGAAAAACCGAGACTGTGCATTGATCACAGCAAGACTCTATGCATCAAAGTACTTATTTTCTTATACTTTTAGCTACCTTTAAAATCATAATCACTTCATATTCATTATTAAATGTATACATAGAAAATGATACAGAAATATTAAAAATTTATTATTAGTAACAGTGCAAAGTGATTTCAATTTATCCTCAGTTTTCCTAAGCATTTTAATGTATTTTATTGAGTATGGTATTATGTAATAAGCAGATTCTATAAGAAAATTGCTCTACCTTTTAGAAATAAGCCTTTCTTATCTTCCATGTTAAGGAACACTATAAATATAAATTTACAGTTACTTCACCACATTATATTATACATCTGTTAACACTATTTCAAATGGTGACAAGTGAAATATGTTCTTTTATTGACATTATGGAGTCCTTTGACAAGCATACTTAACCTATGACTTTGAAATTTTATTAAGTGATTTCCTTAGGGTACCTTCCTAGAATGGAAGTGCAGAATGTACTTGCTTTAAGCATCTAACACATCTTGCCAAATTGCCTGCTTAAATTTACTTATTCCCATTAGTATGTATATATATATATATATATAGAGAGAGAGAGAGAGAGAGAGAGAGACAGAGAGAGAGACAGAGAGAGAGACAGAGAGAAATAATCTTTTATTTTAAGGAGAAAAGAACAAACACAAATTTTCAAATACAAAGACATAAACAAGATGACACAAAAACAACAGAAATGATGCAGAATTTCAAACAAGGTGGTAGAAAATTAATAATGGTTGTTGTATTACATATTGTTATCTTCAAATTGGTTACTCAGATAACCAGATATGTGCAGTTGATCAAACAATTAAACATTAACTGTTACTTTCAGTAAACCAAAAGAAATCAGTAGTACAATTATCTTAGCTATCTTGTGTACATATATTTGTGTGTTTAAATTATATATATATAAATATGTAATTTTTCCCTCCCTACTTTCTTTTCAATTTTCCCTCATTTCAGTTGTTCTTTCCTTTTGAGCAATATCTTTCCATTTCACAGTATCTATTGTACCTTTCAGATTTTATTTACTCTTTCAGGTTCTTACACTAGGGAAACAATACCATGTTTACATATCTGAGTCTGATTTCACTTGTAAGTATGTTCTCTAGTTGCATCCATTTACTTATAAAAGCCTCGAGTTTATCTTTCTCTATAGCTGAGAAATATTCCATTATATAAAAATTCTACATCTTTTTTATCCATTCCTTAGTTGATGAGCATTTGGGGTGTTTCCACAATTTAGCTATTACAAATTGTGCTGCTATAAACATGAGTCCACATATGACCATTAATCTATTTTTAATTAAGTTTATTGGTACATTTTAGATAAACATGATGATCACACTCATTATAGGGAATTTGTACCTGTACATGATATAACTGGATTCTTTTTTTCCCATTCTCCCCATTCATTAGTATTCAAGGATGTTTGCTAATATGCACCTATCTTGACCTTGAATATTGTTATTCTTTTTGTAAAATTTGCTAATTTTATGGATAAAAATAGTATTTTATTTTCTTTGACTTTTAAAATTTTATTCTCTTCATTATTTATATTGCAAATAAGTAGCTTATATATTGTGCACTTTCCCCATAAGATAGATGAGATATTTTGTTGTCTTTAGGTTCTATAACAAAAAGGCATCATCTTTACATCTATTTTTGATACTTGCAGTGCAAATTTCAGTCCTACCACTTAAAATTTTAAGTTTAAACTACATGTTTGATGTTTAATTACTTTTATTTCACAATTTCAAGCTTTGTTCTCATAGTTAAATGATATCCTCATTCAGCAAATGTTCTTATGATTTGTTGTACACTAATGGATGCACACAAAGATGCACAATACTATATATAAATATATATGCTAAACATAGTCATATATGGAAATAATACCACTTGATCTTTATAAAATTTTTTTGTATACTGCTAAATTTTATTCATTATCTTGTTCATTTTCTTGTTCATTATTTTATTTCTTCTCTATTATTATTATTATGTTCATGATTTGTGGATGTATAAGTTGTTCAATGATTGTGCATCTTGGATTTGCATAAAATGTACAGTGTTCCTAGGACTTTAGGGTTGAAGGTAGGTTGGCATTGACTATAGAGTGGTCCAAGGGAACTTTGTGGGGTGATAGAGATATTATATTTCCATAATGTATAAACATGTCAAACTTCAGTGGCGCATGCCCATAATCCCATCTACCTTGGAGACTGGGGCAGGAAGATTGTCAAATTTGAGGCAAGTCTGGGCAATATAACAAATCTCTGTCTCAAAATATAAAATCTATGTGTAGGTCAGTGTAGTTCATTGCTTGCCTAGCATGTGTGAGGCCCTAGGTTTGATTCCTAATATAATGGTTCATACATTTCAATCTGGAACCTTTAACTATACATGTTATTTTTTAACACAAATTGATTTTAAAACATTATCTATTAAAAAGGTGGCCCTGATTTTCAAAGTAAGCAGAAATAAATGCAACAGTACTGGAAATTCAGAATTAGATGATAGTGAGTCACGTGAATATCAATTTAGTATTAATTTCATACAATGAGAGAATTTGCTCAAGTTTTATTATTTTTTGGAACATTTTTGAAATGATTCAGTGAAACACTTCTTGACACTTGAACAAAGTATTCTGGCCCTACTATTTTCTTTGTGAACATTTGGTGGAGGTCCATAGTTTAGTGTTTTATTTAATCTAAGTAAATGTTAATGTCATGTTTTATTAGGAATTTGTCTATGACCTAAACTTTGAGTCTTTTTGGTGCAATTATTTTCAAAATATTTATATTCTAAATCTCCCTTGAAACTGTATTGAATTCTTACACAGTAAGAATTGGATTTACAATTTGCTAGGACACATAATGGATTTGTCCAGTTCTGGTTTAATTTTTTCACTAACACTTCCAAAACAACATTTATGAGTAATGAAAAGTACATTTTAATTTTTAGTATGCTCATTATTGTTATTTAAATTTATTCTGAAAAAAATTTTTATTCTGGCTTCAGGGGCCTTAAAAATGTTCTACTGATCTCTCCTAACAATACCTCCAAACAGTATTTTTAAAAATTTACCTCAAGAATGAAAAAAATGCAAGGAATCATAGTAGTGGCTTAAGTTTTTTTAATAGTTATTACTTTAAGTTGTCAAGATAAACATTTTCAATGCTATCCCAAGAGATTCCAGTGTTTCAATGGAGTTACTGAAAGGGCAATCAATAAAATGATAAAGTTCATTGAAATTATTTATACGTAGAAAAATTATTTTTTCTTTTGAATAAGAAAAGAATATGAGATTGAAATACCAAAAAGTATTTTGTGGAGAAAATTAAGCAAGTTTTTTTATGGTGATTTCTGCCTGATTCCCTCTGTGTAGAAGGAAACGATATTATTACAGAATAATGATGCAAGTTTTGGATTAAAACTAAATATTTAAAATATCAAGGATTCAGAAACAGAGTTGTCTAAGGATGAGAAAAGGTAGGATAAGATTGCAGCTCAAGTGAGCTTGGCTCTTTTGAATCTCTTCATCTACGGTGAAACTTGAAAATATTTTTCCTTCCCCACACTTTATATTTATTCAGATAATCTGAGCTATTAAAGAATGACAATACACATTATCATCATTCAGTCACCTGTTTAAATGTTTACTATGTGCTTTTATATCTCGAAGCATGTTAAATATATTAAATATTTCTATCTTTATAAGCACCTCTGTGAGTTGGTTGTGTTACATAATTACCAATATCATTTTTGTGTAGTATATTTCTTTTAAGATTTATATTTTAAGTATTCAAATTGAGTTTTAAAATAATCTGTATATAAACATTGGGTTTTAGGTTATTTTTACTTGTTTCACTGTCCACCTCTATCTTTTAATTTCATCGTTTTGTTGTTATTAAATCTTTGTTTTTATTAATAGCTGCCTTTTCTGAAGTATATAATTGACTACTTTTTATTTCTTGGAGACATGGAGACTTTCTGTATCAATGAATGTATCTAACAATGTGCTTGCACATGAATAAAGGATTCAAATAAACTATATTTAAAGTTGAGGCTTTTGCATTAAAATAGCATCTGTGTGAGATGTGTTCTAGCAATTATTATAGTGAATGAGTTATTGCTGGCCAACATAATATTTTATTTTCCGTAGTCCTAAATGTTTCCTATTACCAGGATGGACCAAGAAACTTTTCTCACTTTCATAAATTTCAGAAAAAAGCAAGGTAAATGGTATTTTTTGGCATGAATATGTTGCCCATAGTCATACATGCTGCTTTGTGACCCCTTTTAGCTGAAGTGTCACAACATTTATTGAAAGCATTTTCTTCAGGATTTAATGTCTGTATTTTCCTCCACACTATGAATCCTTGCATGAAAACTAATGTTTCAATATTAAGTTGTTCTTCTATTTCTATTTCCTATTGAGATATCTGGCATATTCTTTTTATTTTTTATTTTTTTATTTTTTTATTTTTTTGCGGTACTGGGGATCAAACTCAGGACCCTGTGCTTGCTAGGCAAGCACTTATTCCACTGAGCTATATTCCCAGCCCAAGGCATATTCTTTTTAAAAGTGATAAAATCTCTAAATTCTCAGCAATTTGAAAAAAAACAATATTTAAAGCTTTTAAATAGTATTGCAGGTCAAGAAAATCCATCAATGCTAACCATAGTGCAAAATAAAAAAGTTATTTAATGAGTTGAATTATTTTGCAAGCTGTAGGAAAACTACACTATAGTATTTTCTGCTAGAAGTGGCTACGTCAATAAGTTTTAACATTATCAATGGAGCTTTGACAATTATTGATCAGTAGATTATAACATTATCAGGAAGTCTTTAAGGCATTCATTTAGATGATAGTAGTAGGATTCTGCAATCATTTTTACATTTAAACATAAGTCAAACACTGTTAGGATTTTGTTTTAGGTGAATGTGTTACATCTGCAGAAGTGAAAGCTGTCTTTTCTTTGCCCACAGATTCCACAAGTGATATGGAATTTCTGAGACTATAACTTGAAAGAGATTACACACTATTGCCTTGAATATGACCTATAGAAATGAAATTAATAGTTTTGCAAAAGCTTTGAAGGAATTCCAAATGCTATCAAATGTTAAAATCAACATCTGGATCCTTTATTAGCACCTGTAAGTTGCCAATTGCTTGATGATCCTTGGGAGCCTCACTGAGCTGCTTGAGAGGGGAGGAACCCCCCCAACAGTCCCCCCGCCCCCACCATCCAAGGAGTCTGGCTCATACTCCTACACTGTAGTGGTGTGCCAGGCCATGGCAACTGGCTTGTTTGGAGGAACCCAGGATAAATCCACCCTAAGAAGAGAAAACACTTTGCATACAAACTCCTAACTTGTGATCAGTTCTGTTATATAACTATAGACTTTGCTTTTATGATCTAAAGTACAAAATCAATAATTACCAGTGTCTCTTTCTAAATTGTGCTTATTACTTACTGCACTACTGTAGCTAGGATGTCATATCTGTTGGAATCAATTGTTCTTACTAGTGTAAAACATAGGGAAGCACTAGGGTGATAACCTCAAAAGACTGGAGACTGAACCAAACAGAAATAAATATCCCATTCTCAAATAATTGGGAAAGTAGGATTTGGAGACAGACACAAGGCCAAAATCTACACACAGAAGATATCCCTGAAGTACAGACTGTTCCTGGAGAGGCCTTGGTACTAGTGATATAGATACCTAGCACCAGAACTCAAGAGGATCACAACAGAAGACAAAATAAAAAAAATTATGAAATAAAAAATATCAAAACAAAGGAGAAAAATTCAATCTTAGACCTCCAGCCCCCAACCCCAGAATAAGTCCAGGAGACATTTACATAGAAGAAATTGGAAGTCACATACATGAAATTTCTAAAAAGGCAGCAACTGAAGTAAAGAAACAACTCCATCAGGCTATGGAGTAAATCAGATCTGAAAGAATCTCTCAGGTAAAAGAAGTGATAACCATAAGAAAAGGATTTCTTAGTGTATTAAAGAAGACATAAAAAAATAGAGGAGCTTAGAAAAATCATAGAAACCTGAATAAACAATATTGGAAATAATTCAAATGCATGAACCTGATTAAAGGATCTATCCTGGAAATTAACATTTCCACTGAAAGCTGGCAAAACTGTTTGAACAAAATTGAAAATAGACTTTCAGACCTTGAAGACAACATTGAAGCTAGCGATCATGGAAGGAAAGACATCTTAAAAATAGCAAGGAACTAGGAAATAATTCAACAGCTGCAAGAGGATGAAAAGAAAATATGAGTGGTAGGTGTAAATAAAAGGTAGGAGACAACACATATGAGAAAAAGACTATTTGCAGAAGGAATAGAAAATTTCCCTAGCAAGAGAAAAGAATCTGACATAGAGTTAAGTGAGGCATATAGAACTACAATTAGCTATAACCAAAATAAATCCACACTCAGACATATAATAATTAAGATCCCAGAAATGCAGCACAAGAACAAACTATTAAAAGCTATTAGACAAAAGGAACAGCTCACCTATAAAGGAAAGGCCATCAGAATCATGACAGATTTTTCAACACAAACCATCAAATAAAGAAGACCTTCGAGGGAAATACTTTAGGTCCTAAAAGAAAACAACTTCCAAAACAGACTGATATACCCTGGAAAAACTATCACAATTTGTGGAGAAGTAGCTTACTTCCATGACAAAGAACAACTGAAGAAATTCATGACCACTGAAGCAACCCTACAAAGAGTACTAAAAGATATTCTAGAAAGAGATAAAAATGACCACAATTCCAAGAACAATAATAAAAAGGAACCACCAAACAGAGTAAACAATTCAAAAGAGGGGCAAAGTAGGGAATTGACAGCAAGAAAATAATGTGACAAACATAAGCCAATACATATCTGTTATAAGCATTACTGCAAATGGCCTCAATTCACCAATCAAAAGAAACAGAGTGGCAGAGCAGATGAAGAAAGAAAATCCACAAATATGCTGCATGCACAGAAAACATCTAACTCAAAAGGAAATTCATAGACCAAAACTCAAAGTATAGAACACAACACTCCATGTGACAGGAACCCAGAAAAATTCAGGGATAACTATTCTATTTGCAGACACTGAATTTCAAACCAAGAATGGTCAAAAGAGATAAAGAGGTCACTGCATACATGTTAGAGGAAAACTTCAAGAGAAAGAGATAACAATCATAAGCATATCAGCAGCAAATTTGGGAGCACCCAACTATATAAGACAAAAATTAATAGACACGAATAATCAAATAAGCAATAACACAATCATAAGAGGAGACTAGAGAAAAAAACTGCAAAGAAATAACAAAACTGAACCAAACTTGTGTACAAATAGACTTAGTAGATCTTAAAGAGTGTTCCACCCAACATCAGAATACACATTCTTCTCAGCTGCACATGGGATACTCTGTAATACAGACCACACACTAGCTCACAGAACATGCTTAAGGAAGTGAAAAGGAACTGAAATTATCCCATGTACATTATCTGACCACAGTGCAATGAGACTGGAAATTATTGACAAAAGAAATCACAAAAATATATAAATGCATGGAAATTAAATAACACCCTCCTGAATAACCAATGGGTCACAGATGAAATTAAAGAAGAAATTAAACAATATTTACAACCAAACAAATATGCAGATACAACTTACCAGAACTTGTGGGATGCAATGAAAGCAGTCCTCAGAGGCAAATTTATAGTGGTGAATTCTCACATCAGGAAAACAGAACGAACACAAATACACAACCTAATGCTGGCCCTCATGCTTCTATTAAAAGAAAAGCAAGTAAAGCCCAAGGCTCAAAGAAGGCAGGAAGTTGTAAATATGAGAGCAGAAACTAATGAAATGGAGACTAAGAAAATAAAACAAAGAATGAATCAAAAGAATAAATAAAATTTTTTTATTTAAAAAAATAAAAGTACAAAAACATATTGACAAACAGACACCAATTAGCATAAAAAATAGTACAATCACAACTAATCTATAGACAAGGTGACATGGTCTCAACAGTGGCTATTGCTTTATCCATTGATATCTTCGAAGTGTAAATATATGAACCCATATACAGACATGCAAATTTAGTCAGACAATTAATCCTCTCATCAACAGAAAAAACACAAAAACCAAAAATCCAAAGACAAAAAACAAAACAGGCAAACAACAACAACAACAACAACAACAACAACATCAACAACAAAAAAAGAACCACCAATAGTTGCTGCTTTGCATATTGATATCTTCGAAGTGTGTGTTCAGGATAACACATACAGACATACAAGATTGATCAAATAACCCATCATCGATTATTCCTTAGCATTAAGTGATATAGTACAATAGTAGAACCATGTTAGCCCTCCTGCATATATGTATATTCATATATACATACATACATTTTTGTCTCTTTCTTTTCTCCTTTCCCTCGTCCCATCTGTTCTTTGTTTTAGAACAGATTTCCTTCATGTAGAATAAATAAAATTAATAAACCACTAGCCAACCTTATCAAAAAAAGGAAAGAAAAAACTCATGCAATAACAAATGAAAAGCATGAACTCACTGCAGGTCATGCAGAAATTCAGGAGATCATCAATACCTACTATGAAAATCTTTACTCTTGTAGGATAGAAAACACAGAAGAAATGGACAGATTTCTAGATACAAATGAATTACCAAAGCTGAATCACAAAGATATAAAAATCCTGGATAAACCAAATCAATCAATGAAATTCTGAATGTAATTAAAAGCTTCCCAACAAAGAAAAGCCAAGCTCCTGATAGATTCACAGCTGAATTCTACAAGAAATCTAGAGAATAATTAGTACCAATACTTCTTAGATTTTTTAGTGAAATTGAAAGGGAAGAAATTCTTCCTAACTCATTCCTGGATGCAAGTATTACTCTGATAGCAAAACCAGAGAAAGACCCAACCAAAAGAGACAACTACAAGCCAATCCCCTTAATGAGAATACATGCACAAATCCTCAATAAGATACTAGCAAAAAGAATGCAACAAATCGTTAAGACTATGCATCATGATAAGTGGGATTCATCCTAGGAATGCAGGATGGTTCAATATATGCAAATCAATAAATTAATATACTGTATCAACAAATCCAAAGACAAAAATCACATGAACATCTCAATAGATGCAGGAAAAGCTTTAGATAAAGTCCAACAATCATTCATGATAAAAAATCTTACAGAATATTGGACTAAATTGTCTTTACCTCAATCTGATCAAAGCCATCTATGACAAACTAAGAGTTAACATTACACTAAATGGACAAAAACTGAAAGTTTTCATTCTAAAATCAGGAGCAAGACAAGGATGTCCACTGTCACCACTCCTATTCAATATAGTTCTGGAAACATTAGCTGGAGCAATTAGATAAGAGAGAGAAATAAAAGGATAGGATAGGAAAGGGAGAAGCGGAAGTATCATTTTTCACAGATGACATCATACCCTACATGAAAGACCCCAAAAACTCCACCAAAAGACTTCTAGATTTGATAACCAAATTCAGTAGCATAGTCAAATACAAAGGGAACACTCACAAATCCATAGTATTTCTGTACACAACAAACTCATTGAGAGAGAAATTAGAGAAATCATACACTTCACAGTAACATCCAAAAAAGGAGAAATATGTAGGAATCAATCTAACAATGGAAGTAAAAGATCTATACAGTGAGAATTACAGTGTTCTGAAAAAGGAAACTGAGGATTTCAGAAAATGGAAAGATATTCCTTGCTCATGGATAGGAAGAATGAACATTGTGAAAATGGCCACATCCTCCAAATTGTTATACAGACTCAACCCAATCCCAATCAAAATAACATCAACACACCTCACAGATCTAGAGAAAACATTCCTAAAATTCCTCTGGAGCCAGAAGAGGCCGAGAATGGCAAAAGCAATCCTAGTAAACAAAGAAAAGGAAAAAGGCATCACAATCCCTGAGTTGAAATTAAACTACAAAGTTACTGTGATAAAATCAGCCTGTTACTGGCAAAACAAAACAAAACAAACAAACAAAAAGAAACAGATCTGAGAATTAATGGAACAGATTAGAAGATTCAGACACAACTACCAACATACTCAGCCACCTTATCTTTGACAAAAGGGCTAAACATATTCACTGGAAGAAAGACAGCCTGTTTAATAAATGGTGCTGAAAAACTGGCTTTCCCCATACCAGTGACTAAAACTAAACCCATGTCTATCACCATGCACCTAACTAAAGTTACAATGTATTAAAAAGATCTAAATGTTAAAACAGAAACATTAAATCTACTCAAAGAGAAAATAGGCTGAAATCTTGAAGACATAGGCGTAGGCAGAGAGTTCATGAACAAAAAACAAACAGCATGGGAAGTACTTCAAAGGATCAACTGAGATCTCATCTCATTGAAAAGTTTTTGCACATCAAAAGAAATCAATAACAGTTAAAAGAAAACCCGTGAATTGAGAAAAAGTTTTAGACAACTGTCCCTCAGACAAAGGACTTCTCTCTAGAACATATAAAGAATTTAAAAATATCAGGGCCTCAAAATTTGAAGCTCCAATAAGAAAATGGGAATCTGAAATGAAAACACAGTTCTCAGATGACAAAATACACCTGAAAAAAAATATATACAAAAATGTTCAACATCATTGGTCTTTTGAGAAATATAAATTAAAACAACTCTCAGGTTCCATCTCACCCCATAAAGAATGACTATCATCAGGAAATCAACCAATTACAAATTTTGATGAGGCTGTGGGTAAAAAGGAAAACTTTTCCACTATTGGTGGGAGTTTAGACTGGTACAATCACGGTGGAAATCATTGTGGAGATTCCTCAAAATACTAGGATTAAAGGTCCCATTCATACCAGCTATTTTCGATCTGGATATTTTTCCAGAAGAATTAAAAACATCATAGTGCAGCAATACATGTGCACCCATGTTTATAGCAGCGCAATTTGAAATAGCTAAATCTTGGAAACAACACAAATTTCCATCATCTGAGGAATGCATAAAAGAGATGTCATGTTTTTGTACAATGGAATATTACTCAGCTATAAAGAAAGATAAACTCAAGGCTTTTATAGGTAAATGGATGAAACTAGAGACTATACTCATAAGTGAAATAAATCAAACTCATATGTATAAACATTGTATTGTCTCCCTAGTTTAAGAAACTGAAAGCGTAAATAAAATCTGAAATGTACAATAGATATTTGGAAAGAAAGAAACTGCTCAAAACAAAAGACCAGCTGGAATGGGGAAAAGGAGGGAAGGAAGAAGGAAGGAAATACACACACACACACACACACACACACACACACACACACACAAGATAGATAAGATAATTGCACTACTAATTTCTATAGGTTTGTTGAAAGGAACAGTAAATGTGTAATTGATCAATTTTGCCTGCCTATGTCTGGTAATCTGAACAACTACTTTGAAGACAACAAAATGTAATATAGCAACTGGTGTTAATTTCCTGTCATCTTGTTCTGAAATTCAATATTGTTTTTGGTTTTTGTTTCTTAATTTTTATTCTCTTATACTCAAAAAGAAATGAAAAGACATAGCATACTCATGGATTGAAAGACTCCACACAGTAAAGATTTCAATTCTCCTCAAATAAATATATAAGGTTGACCTGAAAATATAAAACTGTGGAATTTAGCAGAAAGAGAATGGAAATGTGAATGATACAAATATCTATGTAATTTCATGTGTGGGCTAAGATGAAGTGAGCAAGCCATCTACCTCAAGTCAGAATTTAATGGGAAGGGGACTGAAACCTTAGTAACCAAGACATGTGTACCCTAACTCTATGCTTTGAAAACAAAAAAAAAAACTATGATTAAAATAAAAATTTGAAGTGTCTCAAAGAGATTTGTTGAGATTACTTAGAGATTTATTTTAGACAGAGAATACAATAAATCCAAACACAAAACTCTGGTTCATTTAAATATTTTGCTGTTAAAACCACGAGGGAAAAAGCAATGTTTGATATTACCACTGATTTAGTTATGCCAAATTTATGGGAACAAATGTGTTTTTCATAATTTAGGCTTGCATTTCTTTCATCACTAATATGACAGGATATCTTGTCAAATATGTTTTGACCTGTGAGTCTCCTCTTCTATAAACAGATTTAAAATTAGTTAATTGTAATTTTAAATACCATAGTAAAATTAATTATTTGATATATAATTTTTGAGCTTTAACACATGGACAGATTAATATAATCACCACTCCAGGTGACAGAACAATTATATAACATCTTGCTACTCTCTGCCAGTATAATTGTGCATTTCTACCTCATTATATGTAGGAATCACCTTTCTGGGCCTCTGGATCCATCCTTTCCCCTAATACATTATCTCTTAGGGTCCTCTCAAGAATGTAAATCTTAGCAAAGGAAGACGTGAAATTATCATTATTTGCAGATGACCCCAAAACTCCACCAAAAGACTCACAGAACTAATCAACAAATTCAACAGCTAGTGGGATAAAAAGTCAATACTCAAAAATCAATAGCATTCCTGTACACAAACAGAAACATTGAGAGAGAAATTAGGGAAAGCATACTTTTCAGAATAGTAACACAAAAATTGAATACTTAGGACTCAGTCTAACAAAAGAAGTGAAAGATCTTTACAGTGAAAATGACTGTACTCTGAAAAAGGAGATTGAAGAAGATTTCAGAAAATGGAAAGATATTCCTTACTCATGGCTAGGAAGAGCCAACATTGTGAAAATGGCCATACTCCCAAAATTGTTGTACATATTCAATGTAATCCCAATTAAAATACCATTAGTATACCTCACAGATCTACAGAAAACATTACTAAAATTCATCTCGAACCAGAAGAGACCCGGAATAGCTAAAGCAATCCTGGGCAACAAAGACAAGTCAGGTGGCATCATAATCCTTGACTTTAAATTATACTACAAGGCCACTGTGATAAAATCAGCATGGTATTGGCAGAAAAACAGACCTGAGGTTCACTGGAACAGACTGGAAGGTATAGCCACAACCGCAAACACACTCAACCATTTTTGACAAAGGGGCCAAAGAAGTTCACTGGAGGAAAGATAGCCTCTTCAATAAATGGTGCTGGAAAAACTGGCTCACCACATGTTGAAGACTGAATCTAAACCCATGCCTATCAACATGCACCAAACTCAGATCAAAATTGATGAAAGATTTAAATATTAAAACAGAAACACTAAATCTACTGGAAGAGAATGTAGGCAAAAATCTTGAAGACATAGGGGTAGGCAAAGAGTTCATGAACAAAAACCAAACCGCACAGGAAGTATTTCAAAGAATTGACAACTGGGATCTCATCTTATTGGAAAGTTTTTGCACATCTAAAGAAATCAACAATAGAGTAAAAAGAAAACCCATAAATTTGGAAAAAATTTTAGCCCATTGTCCCTCAGACAAGGACTTATTGGCCATATAAAGAGCTAAAAACATCAACCCTCCCAAATTTAAAGGCCAAATCCAAAAATGGGCATCTGAGAAGAATACAAACTTTCCAGATAAAGAAATACAAATGGCAAACAAATACATGAAAAAATGTTCAATATTATTAGGCATTCGAGAATTGGAAATTAAAACAGCACTGAGATTACATCTCACCCCAGACAGAATGGCTATCATCAAGAAATCAACCAATAATAAATGCTAGTGAGGCCATGGGGAAAAAGGAGCCCTACTCCACTGTTTGTGGGAGTGTAGGCTGGTGCAACCCCTGTGGAAATCAGTCTGGAGATTCCTCAGTAAACTAGGACGAAAGATCCCATTCAACTGGGTATTTTCCCAGAAGAACTACAAACATCATACCACAGGTATCTATGTGCACCCATGTTTATAGCTGCTCAATTTGTAACAGCTAAATCGTGGAAGCAACCCAAGTGTCTATTCACTGAGGAATGGCTAAAAAAAATGTGGTATTTTTACATAATGGAATATTACTCAGCTACAAATCAAGATAAACTTGGGTCTTTCATAGGTAAATGGATGCAACTACAGTCCCCACTCATGAGTGAAATAAATCAGACCCGCATGTGTAAATACCATATTGTCTTACTGGTGTAGGAACCTGAAAGAGTAAATAACTTCTGAAAAGTATAATAGATATTGTGAAGGGGAAAGAAACTGTTCAAAGAGAGGGAACAACTGGGATGAGGGAAAATACAAAAAGAAAGAAGGAAAATATATATATATACACACACACACAGTGTGACTGAGAGAATTGTACTACCGACTTCTACTGCTTTATTGAAAGGAATATTTAATGTCTAATTGTTTGATCAACCTTAAATGCCTATATCTGCTTAATTGAGTAACGAATTTGAAGACAATAATATGTAATACAGTAACTACTGTTAATTTCCTATTACCTTGTCCGAAACTTTGTATTGCTTCTATTGTTTGGACGTTGTTTTGTTTATGTCTGTTTGTTAATATGTTTTCGTTCTTTATCTTTAAAATAAAAAAAATTTTTAAAGAAATGTAAAATCCTGTATTATGAGAAAGTGCACCGTGTATGTGAAGTCTCCTTTATTGTAGCACGTACTCTGTTGTTTTTGGCTAGTCCAATGCATTTCTTCTCGGCTGTAAATATACTAATTTCTGAAATTTCTTTGGGGTGGGAGCTCGTATCTTTCCTAGCAGGTGTAGCAAACTTTTGACTTGCTACAATGTGACACAGTCCTATGTGGTCATATGGTTTCCGGGGAAAGAAGTGGGTGCAGAACCATGGACTGCAGGTTCATGTTTTCCTTCAGGGGTGAGGCTTTCCTCATCTCCAAGCAAGGAGGGCACTACACTTCAACAGACAGCAGTTGCTGACTTCTGCTGGAATGGAGCATTAAGAAGGTCTTGGAATTCTGGATTTTTTTAAAAAATGGAATTTCCATTTTTATTTCTTAGCATAATCTTCACACTGATTCCTACAATGGTTGTAGAAGTCTACACTCCTATCAACAATGTGTAGTATTTCCCTGAAAATAACACTAGCTCTTATTTTAATTTTTGCTTCAAAAGATGCAATAAGTCTTATTTTCAGGGTCTGTTCTATTTCTTCATGCACAACAATCTGTATTTATGCATGTAAAATACTACATTTATTCAAGTACAGTCATACCATTTTCTACCAGAACACCATCATAACTCTCTAAGTGGAATTCTGGATTTTTCAGTACACCAATCCAAAGGTCCTGATTCCATGTATCAGGGTTCCATTATTTCCCAGCCAGGGCTCTGACGTACCTTGGCACTGAGACCTATCTAGGTTTTGGAACTTAACTTTCCTGGAGCTCTTCTTTTCTTATGTTAAATGCTTGCATTACTTAGAGTTCTATAGAGAAACAGAACTGTTAGAAAATATATGTGTGATAACTCAAGGAGATTTATTAGGTAGGCTTAAAGGACCAGAGGAGGGAAGTCTGCAATGACCTTCTGTGCACTGGAGAGCTGGACAGTCTGGTAGCTGCTCAGCTTAAGAAGATGGAACCGAAAGAAAAAGTGATAAAGGGGTCTTTGGCATAAGTCTGCCTTGGAAGGCTGGAAGAACTGGAGACCAATGTCCAAGGCTGATGGCAGCGATGGGCACACACAGTCTAGCAGCAGACTGGGGCTTTTCAAACATTCATAAATTTCCTTCTTTCCCTTTTGTTATTCCACCTAGGCTATAATCCTACTGCTTGGTGCTGCCCACAATCAGGGCAGGTCTTTTCCTCAGTTTGCCGGCCTACATGCTGATCATCTGCCCCGACACACCCAGACTTGGGCTTTCCTGAAATGCTAGGGATTTACTAATCCAGTCAAGTTGACATGTCCCGGTTGACGGTTCCAGTGCTACACATGCTCTTACCACTGTCTTCTGGGTGAGAGCAGATTTATGTACCTTCTGACTTTCACCTTAGCTTTCAATAGCCTATTGGTTTCTCACTCTTTATTTTTCACTACAAACCATCACTTGGACTTGACCATAAGTATCCAGTTCTACTGATTTGTTGCTACAATTCATCCTATATTTGTCATTGGCCAGATGTGCTGCAGCTGCTAACATGATATGCCGAGTTGGATTATAATACATTTTCCCCACTTGTGAAGGCTTTAGCATGCACATTGCTCCCTTAAACCAACAGCCAGAGGAGTTCTATTTACTGGCAAAGATAGTTTGTATTGCATCTGGAAAACAAGTGTCCAAAGCAAAATTCCATTTGTACCATCTACAGTAAAGTGAAGAGGAGGTGAAGTTCTGTTACAGAGGATTGTAGTGAAGACCCAAGTTCCAAACTTTCATTCCAGTAGCCCTTCAGAATTGACGAGGAGTGGGACCTTTAGAGCTTAATGTCACCCCATCAATCAGTCATTAAATACATCTTACTCGGAGAAGTGTGACCACTGACCTGATGGTTGCCCCCAGCTGAGTTTTCCCAAAGCCATGTGACAGCTGAGGGCTTTCCACTGGTAGCAGGTGGCTCAATAACGTCATCATTCCAGAAGGAGGATCAGAATGGGACATCTCAGCTTCCACTATGCACAGTCTTCAGCTTTTTTTATGCAGTGCAGTCACGTATCTCCCAATTTCAAAGCGTCCAATTGCTTTACCCTTAGTTTCTAAAGTTTAGTGTATACTTAGCTCTTTTACAAATCTCTTTGCTTTAAGATATTTTGTATCTTAAAAGAATCAGCACAATTTCATTGCCATTTCACAAGAACACCAGTAGTAAATCAAGGCTAACATATAGGCTCGATCTCCTTTTTAACCTGATATATGAAGTAACATTCTGATCAAGGCAATGTGACATACACATTTCTTCTCATTCCTGTGGTCCCAGCTTACATCTTACTTGGTTCAGATCTTGGTATCTGTCCTGAAATCCTTTCTAGGAAATAGCTTCGCTTTGGACCTGTAAGGAATACAAGAAGTAGCACTGGGCAGAATCCTAGTACTTATTACCCTGTGTAGTTTCTGGGGCTGTCAGTCAGAGAGAATCTCTACAGTGGCAAGAAAAGGAAGGACGATTCATGGGGCATGAGGTGGCCACAGCACAACACTCCAGAGACTCCTCTTTCCTTCACTGTGGCCCACTCGCACACAGAATTGTTAGGTAGAGGCGTGGGGTCAGCATGGCTGATGTAGAAAAACACTGTTTTGCTGTTTAATAACGTTCCTACTGTACTTCTATTCTCAGACCAGAAATATTTATTACATCAATATTCAATTTAAAATAAAACCTCAGAGAATTACTGAGAGCTAGAAAGCATTCTTACATTGCTAATTTGTCTTTAAAGTGATACAGATACTAAGAAGTAAGTAATTCAGGGAAAGCTCATGTATATTGTGAGATGATTCTGCCTCCCCTTGGGCTGCAGCGAGCGCATTTTGTCAAAAATGCAAGTCTTGCTTATGGTCTTCGGTTGCCATCTGCCTTCATTTAGGTGAGAACTCTCATGCAGGCCCCAATTTGGCAGGCTTCATTTCTCTGCTGTTGACAAACTCAGCAGAGATGATTCCCCTCAGGACTTTTGTTAGTCGCAAGACCATCTAGAAATGAAGCAAGACTCTCTGAAGCTTGAGTGCTTGAGGTTCGTTGCAGAATAAAGACACTTTATTTTCTTTCTGATGGGGAAAAGAAATAAGGTGGATAACTTTTACTAAACAATGCAGTCTCACAACACTTTAATACCATTTTTGACAGATAGTTATCTTTAGCAGTGAATTACTTATTTCATCAGTGTGAATCGTCGTGAGTAGATTGAAAACAAATGGGGTTATGTTTGTGTCCAAATTCATGCCATAATTTAGTGACAGCTATGAGGAAAGCTCTAGTATCATGATCCTGATGAGAGTTGGTTACTTTCTACTACTAAGTACAACATCAGGGTTTTATTGCTTACTGTGTTAAGTTGGATGACTAATCACTCTCTAGTCTTTCTTGTTGCATCACACTGACCTTAGATATTTTCCTTGCAACAGCTTTCACACTGACTATCTCATTTTAAGTCTCTACCAGTTTTGAAGTAAGGTGTGGTGATCTGATCAACTTCATTGAGGATCACAGTGTGTAATGTAACAGCCACTGTATATTCCTATAATTTTGTTCTGAAACCCTGTATCACTTTTATTGTTTTTGATTTTTGTTTTTGTCTATGATTTTGGTATTTTTTTGTCTATGTTTTTGGTATCTTGCTACTGTTCTTTTTAATCATTCTCTTTATCAAGAAGCAAGGTTCCTAATATTTCCAGTTTTGCAGCTCATTTGGTCCATAAACTTTTTAAGAACGTATTTTTATGCTCACCCGCTCCTGTCAGAGGTGAAACACATGGATCACACTTTTCAGTGGCTGTAACACAGATTCACTTACTTTCATTTCAAGGGTTCATACTTGTGTATGTCTTATAGGACCTTTAGAACACTTTCATTCAACATTTATCTCAATTAGTAATTGTCTCATGATACAATTTATTGTAATTGTTTGCTTCATTTCTGTCTTCTTATATTTCAGTTGCAAACTCCATCAATGTAGATTTCAGTCTGTTCGCAAAACTACTCTTTTTCCAGTGCCTATCACACTAGAAATAGAAACAGAAATTGAAACAGAAACACAAACAGAAATAAACAGAAACAGAAATAGATGGAAAGTGCTCCATAAACATTTGTATAAGAAAATCTTGCAAACGAACTGTTTTCTCTCATGCGTGTTTCAGTAATTGCTATTGTTAGCTTTTCATTGCTGTGTGGGACTGAAGATGAGGAGAAGGGGAGGTTTATTTTGGCTCACTGTTTCCCAAGTCCAAGTCTGTGGGCCCCGGGCTTCATCGCTCTTAGTGCTGCCATGAGCCAGAAACACGATGCAGAAGGGTGGGGCACAGAAACAGAACACTGGTTAATGCAGCCACTTGTTTATGTAGACAAAGGGGGTAAGACCAAAATCTGTGTAGTTCTGGACGCCTTCATCCTTTACATTTGTATAAAGATGTAACAGCAGAAACAATATTTTTAGCGCAAATCTGTGCCAGAAATCATGCTAGTCATTCTGCATTTTTCATCTCATCCAATAACCAATCCATTTATCTTGAAACTCTAAGTTACAAATGGCATGGCTTTCCTAATTTCATACAGCTAACGGGATAGGTCATGGTCTACATAATACAATAGTAATGCAATTTTTATACATTTGAAATGAATTATTAAAGCTTTGCATATGTAAAAATATAAAAGAATATATAAAATTCTTTGTGATAAAAGTGAAGAATGTCAGGGGCAGAAGTGATGACTATGATCCTAATATGGAAAAGCTGTGTATTTTCCTCCTCTATGCTTTTCAGCCTCTTGCAGCTCTCAGAGCACCGCAGACTATAAGGCCTAATTTGGAAAAACAAGGTTCAGCATATGAGTGTGCTTGAAAGTTTCCTCATGTCTTGATTTTATAAACCAGTTACTGTAAAAGCTTCCCCTCAAACGAAGACTCAGGATTTGTGGGTTTACAATTAAGTATTTCTACTAAAAGTGTTTATTGCATAACTAAATAAGAGGATGAACTTTTACTTTGGCAGTGGCTTTACTGACATTCAAAGTAAATATTTTTAGACAGAAAGCACATTGCTTTTCTATGGTTCTCAGATACTGAATATCTTTAGCTACAGTTTAAGAGTGTGTTTAGGAAAGGATGAAAACTGATACAAAGAATTGAAATGCAATTATAAGATTATACTGTTTCCTTGAAATTTTGGACTCAATATTTTATATGTGTGTGTGTGTGTGTGTGTGTGTGTGTATATGTATATACACAATTGTCCAACTCTTCTTCAACTCTTTATTCAACATATGTCATAGATACTGTTTAAGAGGTACTTGACAGGGAAAACACACACACATACACACATACACACAGTCTGCTTTCATAAGGTTTCTGTTCAATTAATACAGACAATGCAAACATTCATACTTAAATGCATATATATTTTGATTAAATGTTGAAAATTAAATATTTTGTGACAAAAAATTAAAGATCCACTCAATTAATTATTTTGTTTCAAATTTCCATATTTAAAGAATAAGGAAGCACAACACAGAGAAAGACAAGAGCTAGAAGTTTTCATTTCAGTGGAGAAGAAGTATTGACATACTGCAATTTGTAATGCTGTGCTGGAATCGGAACACGTAGATGCCGGAACCACTCACCTTCAACTATTGTGCTTTAAAGAAAATTTGTTGTATTTGATTGAGTTTAATTTTTATTTGCCTTTCACGTTGACCTAGGTAGGGAAGTTTAAAATAAAATGCAAGTAATCGACAAGTCCCATCCCCCGAACTGTACTTATTTTCATAAATTCTGTCCCACCGAAGATGTTCAGTTGATGTCCCTGGAGATGCTTCTCACAGGAAATAGGTGCAGTCTTCTGTGACGCTGTTGGTGTGGCAGTGTGCAAAATCCAACAGTGTGGATGTGAACATATCTGACTTTTGTATCAAAGGACATTTTTCGTTTGGATGTATATTCTTTGATTTCTTTATCTAGGCTCCATTTAATGGCTATGTGCCGATTACTGTGAAAATGCATCTGACACTTGAAAAACTCAAGTATGACACTTTTCCAATGAGTTTCCTTTTTCATTTGAGAGAAAAGAAAAATAAATAATAAAAACAGTGATACAAAAATTCAAAACAAGATTGGAGGAGAGTAACAAAAGTTAAGTACATTGCTAACTCTTATCTTCAAAGTAGTTGCTCATAGTACAAGATACAGGCATGCAAAATTGATCAAATGATATAGGCATAAACTTTTCCTTTCAATGAGCTGATAGCAATTGAAAAGGAGGAAAGAAAAAGGAAAAAGATATGTATATACACACACACTCACACTCACACAC
>PVLD010021279.1:0-31848 GCA_004027595.1 Dinomys branickii | reverse complement strand
TGTATCCATTTCTTCTGTTTTTTCTATCCTATGGAAATACAGATTTTCAAAGTAGGTATTAATGATCTTTTGTATTTCTTTTGGATCTGTAGTGACTTCCTCCTTTTCATTCCTTATTGCATGAATTTGAGATCTCTCCCCTTCTTTTTTTGATAAGGTTGGCTAGGGGTTTATCAATTTTATTTACTCTTTCGAAGAACCAACTCTTTGATTCACTAATTTTTTGTAGTTTTCTTCATCTCAATTGCTTTAATTTCTTCCCTGAGTTTTATCATCTCCTCCCTTCTTTGGGCTCTTGGTTTGGCTTGTTGCTCTTTTTCCAAGAGTGTGAGTTGTATCATTAGGTTATTTATTTGCTCTCTTTCTATTTTCTTTGTATATGATTTCATTGCTATAAATTTCCCTCTGAGGACTGCTTTCATTGCATCCCACAGATTCCGATAGGTTGTACTTGCGTTTTCATTTATTCGTAGGTAATTTTTAATTTCTTCTTTAACTTCTTGTGTGACCCAGTGGTTATTCAGTAGGTTGTTGTCTAATTTCCACGTGTTTATGTGGTTTTTGGAGTTCTCTTTGTCATTAATTTCCAATTTTATTGCATTGTGGTCCAATAATATGCATGGGATAATTTGAATTCTTTTGCATTTAGGTAGATATGCTCTATGGGCTCAAATGTGGTCTATTTTGGAGAAAGACCCATGTGCAGCTGAGAAAAATGTGTATTCTGATGTTGTGGGTTGGAACACTCTGTATACATCTACTAAGTCCATCTGTTCACACTTTTGGTTCAGGTCTGTTATTTCTTTGCTGAGTTTCTGTCCGGTTGACCTGTCTCTTTGCGTCAGAGGGGTGTTTAGGTTCCCTATTACAATAATGTTATTAGTTATTTGATTTTTTACATCTGTCAATATTTGACTTGTAAAGTGAGGTGCTCCATTGTTTGATGCATAAATGTTTGGGATTGTTACCTCTTCCTCTTGTAGTTTTCCCCTAACTAGTATGTAGTGGCCTTGTTTATCTCTTTTGATTGTTTGTGGTTTGAAGTTTACATTGTTTGCAAACATAATAGCTACCCCTGCTTTTTTCTGGGGGCCTGTTGCATGGAGAATTGTTTTCCAACCTTTAGCTTTCAACCTATGCATTTCTTTTTGAGTAAAATGTGTTTCCTGTATACAGCATATCGTTGGATTGTGTTCCTTAATCCAGTCTTCCAATCTTTTCCTTTTGACTTTTGAGTTGAGGCCATTTACATTAATGGTTATCATGGTTATCTGTTGTCTTATTCTAGTCATGTTGTTTACTTGAAGTTTTCCTTCTTTTGCTGACTGTTTAATTATTTGTTCTGTTTAGGGAATTATTTCTATAGCTGTTCTTCGGATTGTGGTCTCTTTTTTCTCTGTCTAGAATATCTTTTAGTGCTTTTTCCAATGCTGGTTTAGCACTCATGAAGGTCTTCAGTTGTTCTTTGTCGTGGAAATATTTTATTTCTCCATTGAATTTGAGGGATAATTTTGCAGGATATATCAGTCTGGGTTGGAAGTTGTTTTGTCTCAGAATCTGTAGTATCTCACTCCAAGCTCTTCTTGCTTTCATGGTTTCCGTTGAGAAATCTGCTGTGGTTCTGATGGGCTTTCCTTTATAGGTGATCTGTTTCATTTCTCTGGCAGCTTTTAATATTGTGTTCTTTTGCTGGCTATCTGGGATCTTGACTATTATATGTCTGTGTGTGTTTTTCTTTGGGTTATGGATCATTGGGGTTCTCTATGCTTCGCTTAACTGAACTTCAGTATCTTCAACCTTGTTTGGGAAATTTTCTGGTATTATTGCATCAAATATTTCTTTTATATCGTTTGTGAGATCTCCTGCTGTTTCACACACTCCTATAATTCGAATATTGTTACGTTTTTGTCTCATCTTGCAGCTGTTGGATTGACCTTTCTTGTGTCTTTGATGATATCAGGAGATTCTTCCTTTCACGCTCATAAGCTGCCATGCTGTCTTCAAGTTCTGAAATTCTATCTTCGGTTTCATTTAAACGATTTTGCATGCTTTCAGCGTTAGTTTTCAAATCCTGGCATTCTCTTTGGACCTGTTTCATTATTGGTAATTCATTCCTAAATTGCTCTTGTAACATTTCCATTTGTTTCCTATTTTCTTCTAGACTTTTGTCTATTTCTTGTCCGTGTGAATGGAACATTTCTTCAATCATTGTTTTCAGCTCGTTTTTTGTCTGAGAAATCATTGCAGGTATGTGGGTTATTTCTGCTTTAAGCTCTTTCATGGCCTGGTGGAGTTGTTTCATTTCGGATGCAATCGTTTCATAACTTGAAGTTATGAGGCTTCCTGGTTCCCCTGTATCTTCACATTCAAAACTTGTTCTGGGTGGGGTTGAGTTTTGAGACTGTGTTTTGTTCCTCTGCTTTCCCATGTTTGGGTATCAGATTCAAAATGTGGAGCTATAAATTCCACAGGCAGTTCAGCAGGCAAAGGTCTGCTGCAGAGGCTGCTCCAATGCTTCCTTCTCTTTGGGAGAATGTCCCTTAAGCTGTCTGCTGAGATTTCCGCTTCTGCTCCCTATCCCAAGACCTGGCTGGGGCGAATAAACAGCTCGCTGCCCCAGAAGTCTTGCAGACAGGCCACTCCGGTTTTCCTCCCTGGGTGGAGCTCCTTCCCCCCTCACAAATCCCTTTTGGGCGCCTAGCTAGCTCTTCCCACCCAGGAGATCCCGCAGTCCTTAAAGCTGCTTTGATGTCACTCGCTGGGCTGAGCTTCTTCCCAATTCAGGAAAAACCGGTTAGAGTGCCCACTTAACTCACCCTTTGATCGTGCAGACAGGAATGCCTTTCAGATGTATCTCTCTGGATGGAGCTTTTTCCCGACTCAGAAATCCCGCCGATCGCTGTTGCTCCAGTTCGTGCAGCACCAGAAACCTGACTTCTCATGCTGACCCTTAATCGTGGTCAGTGCAGAACCCCAGGGTGTTTACCGAGGCTCTGCGCATTGACACAGCCAGGCAGAAACCTGAGCAAAGGAGAAGTGAGGAGAGAGACACAGATGAATTCTGAATCCGTGTATGCTTCCTGGTTCCGGGGGTACTGTGGAAGAAGGAAGGAATTCTAAGATTTGAGGGGCGATTTGCAGGCCATTCCCTAATCAGCAGGGGCCGAGATTCAGAGGGAAAGACACCCGAGAAGCCAACCAAGCCAAAAGTCACTGTGAAGAGTGAGGGTCACTTTGAGCAGTGTCGCTGGTCCCCTGGACTGGCCATTGCTGTTTAAGGAGAAGAAATGGAGAGCTCAGATTCCTCCTGTAGAGGTGGGCCCTGAAGAACAGTAGCATGCTGTTATTTATGGGTGATACATTGTGTCAACTTGGGGAATCTGGAGGTTTAACTGAGTGATTCAGCAGGAAGTGATTCCGCAGGGTGCTTACTTTGTATACATTCTGAGCCTGTGGAAGAGGAGGGCATGGAGATTATGTGAGAGCTACACGCCCCCCTGGGTGGGGGTAGGCTGTTTAGAATGTACGGGAGAAAAGGAGGCTGCTTGTAGCCATTCCTCCCTTTGGCTCTGGTTGTTTTTGCTGTGCTCTGATGCCGTGAAGTTTGCCCTCTGCCATGTGCCACTCTGCCTCTGAAGCAGCCATGTATGGACTGAAACCTCCACAACTGTCAGCTAAATAAACCTTTCCTTCCTTCATTTTGGGCGTTGGGTAGTTTCTCTCAGCAACAAGAGGAAACTAACCGAGACACACGCCAAGCAGCTTGTTCCAAAATCAGCAGTTAAATTTCTTTTCTTTCTTGTTTTTTTTTTTTTAATCTCTGAGAAGGAATATTTGGTCCCCGCTGGGCTCCTTACTGCTGGTTTCACTGATGTACACAGATTCCAAGCTGTGATACCCCTAAGCGATTTTCCTCCCATCACTTTGGCAAGCAGTGTTTCTCTTTAGAGCAGTCCTTAGAGGAGCCAGAGGCTGCGCTTTGGTCTTGCTAGTACCTCATTTCCTGTTAGGGGAAAGTTCAAAACAGTGGAGCTCAGGCTGAGTCAGGAAGTGATTTGAGGAGAGGGTGAATCGGTGTCCTTTCCTCTCTCTCCTCTACAAGAGGCACTGCAGGGGAGCTAATTATTGGGTCAGAGGGGACACCATTCTATTAATTAGGGTGAATCTGTACAGCAGCCATGACTATTTCAGAACAAAATAATTATTATAAGAGTAACAGCTGTACAGTTGTGAGTACAGCCAATAATTCGGGGGATGGAATGGAAAGCTACAAGGTCTAGCAAGACCTCCAGAAACACTGGGCTATGCATCAGGACACAGGAGTCTCCCGGGGACACATTTCAGGTGTATCCTAGAGAACTGTGGGAAGTTAGCACATCCAGCTACCAGAGTGGGTTAAGGGCAGTGTGATTCCATGACAGTCACTCCTCTGCAGGTGCTGATTTCTAGGTGTGCATAAGCACCTAAGGTATGCTGGGGCTGCTGCTGGTCACAGGACAGAAAGTGGGATGAATATTTGAGTATGCACCCTACAAAGAATGTTGTTACAAGTGGGAACCCTCTGACACATCTCGATGTCTGTCACCACCTCTGCCCTCAGGAGTGAAGACTGCTTCTTCACTCTGTTCAGATGAGCTTGCACAGTTTCCTTTTCTTCCAGGTCCCGCTGAGCCATTGCAGAGAAGGGGATTCTGGGAAATGCAGTCCCAGCCATCCCCCCTCTACCCCACATAAATAGCCACCATTACCATGTAATCAAAATTGATAGACATGAAAACGCCTGTAGTGTGAAGACCCCTAAAAAGATGCCTGGCTTTTGAACAAATATGATAAATATATGATGAATTTTTAATGATGAAATCGTGGTGTGAAATTGTGGTGTGGAATTGTGGTGGTACAGGCATTTTTCTGTGCTTCTACTGAATTCTCAGAATGGTCTTTTAAGATTGAAATGAGGTAACAACAGTTGATCAGTTCCAAGAGCACAGACCAGTGGCAGAGCATATGCAGAGTACCAACCATCCAACAAAATAAGTGTAGTGAATAAATGATGTGCTGGGTCTTGGGAAACATCAAGGACCTTGTTTTCTATCAGGAAATATCTCTGGCGTGGACCTTTCAGTTCATCTTTGTGAGACAGCTGGCTTTGCAAGCATGGGACTCTCAGGGAGAAAATAATTTGAAAAGATCTGATTGTGTTGCCAACTGCCATGTGTTCAGCCTTGGAGAAAAAGAATAGACATCATAACTTTGCAGTGACGTGAGGGCGGGGTGAGAGCTGTCTGACAGATGCACCATTTTAGCTGCTCAATGGGACCCAGACTGGTCCTGTGTTTAAATGATACCAGAAGCCATGACCTGGGGCTGGGTGTGGCATTTCATGAGATGAGCAAAGTGAAAATCCATAGAATGGTCAGAATTATTCAGATTCTTTTGCTCAAAACAGCAGAAATAATTGCTATAAAAATATTGAGAAGCCAGGAGATAATCAAATAAAGGGCAGTTATTACTAGATGTGCAAATGGCAATATTTGGCTTTTTGAAAAAATGAGATGTGTTTTATTATAATAGTCTTTAAAACAACAGCAAGAAAGGTTGGTTCTTATGTCTTCTTTTTGTTAGCTCTCCAACATTGGTAAACACATTTGATCTCTTTGGAGAGCTCCTCACAGTTCTAAGGCAGAACGCCATGACTCCTACTCCACAAAGCCATGAGCATTAAGTGACATAATTACACCGTCCTTAGGGCCCCAGTACAAAAAAGTGCTCAGGAAATGTTGGGCAGTGCTATCATTCCCCTAAGCAGCATTCTACCTCATCCATTCTTTTTTTTTTCCTTTTGAGACAGGGTCTCACTATGTAGTTCAGGCTGGCCTTGAACTCACTTTGTAGCGCAGGCTGGCCTCAAACTTGCAATGATCCTCCTGCTTCTGCCTCCCAAGTGCTGGAATTACAAGCCTTCCCTACCATGCCCAGCTCATTCTCTTCTTCAGAGTTCCTGAGGAACTGAGCACAAATTCTATATCATCATTAGCATTTTCCTTACATGTCAGAGGTGCACTCCGTAGGGTCTTCCTTGTCTTGGTCTTGTTCTCTGTGCTGGGACACAATACCCTACACCCAGAACATAAAGGAGTAAAGAGATTTTGGGGTGCGATTTCACCACTTGCAGGCCGTAGCTGCCTGGCTCCAGTGCAGAAGCAGCACAGCAGAGGTGGACAGTGGAAGAAAAGCTGCCTATCTCATGGTAGCCAGGAATCGGAGAGTGAGGGGAGGAATGGAGGAGGGATAGTATTATGGTTTAGATCTAAAATACCCCCTGAATTCTCCTGTGTATGGAAAATGATTACATCTTGGGGACTCTGTACTTTCCAGCGCATTAATCCACTGTTACACCCACCGCTGCATGTGCTGCGAGGAGGCTGGACCTGGAAGAGTCGACCACGGAGGGCAGCACCAGAAGGGATCACCTCCCTGCTCAGTCACTCCCTTCATTCTCCGCTTCCTGGTACCATGTGTGGATTGGTGCCCCTCCACCACATCATTCCACCGAGGCTTTCATTCCTTAGAAACTGCTGTCTACAGACTGAAAACACAAACCAAAATAAACCTATTGCCATGGATTGACAACTGGTGGTTAATTTGTAACACCCAGCTGAACTGACTAAACGTGGTGCTGGGTATGGGAGGCCCATCTGAAGACTGCTGCCAGCAGCATGAGAGGCAGAACTGGAGAAGAAGAGAAGCTGTTGGGAGCTGAGAGAGGCTATAAGGAGCTGTTGGTTCTGTTGGAGGAGCTCATCATGCTGGCTTTCTTGATGAATTTGGCTGTTTTCATCCTCTGAGGAGCTCAGGACCTTGTTGGCACTGAGAATGGCTTTGGTTCACTTTGGGGAGCTCTGGTCTTCACTTTAAGCATCGTTTCCTGGCTCCAGAGGGGAAGATGTTGCACTGCTGGTCTCCTGGAGAAGCTTGCTGTGTTGGTTTCCCTAATGGAAACTCAGCTGTCCTGATCATTGGAGGAGCTCAGGACCTCACTGTTGCTGAGAATGGCTTTACTTCCTGGCTCCAGTGCAGATCCCTCAGCCTGCTAGCACAGATCCTTCACCCCACTGGCACAGACTTTCTAGATTCCACCACCGATCTTTGGGCCTTCCCAGTGCAGATCCATGAAACAGGCCTGCATGAGATGTTGTGGGCTCTAGACCTCCAGTTGGATTCATGGGAGGCATTGTCATGGGCTCTACGTCTTCAGTTGGTCTCAAGCAGGACATTATCGCAGGATCCAGGCCCTCAGCTAGATTCCTGGTCTGGTATGTGGACAGATTTCCTGCACTCTCTTGTATATGATTCTTTTGGTGACTACTATAATCATACAAAATATGTGTCTTGTATTATATTGTTCACCTTACAATAAGCCCCAAACTACGACACCTCTCTTTCTTATACTGTGGATGTCAGATACTGTGTTCCAGGGATGGAGAAGTGACCAAGAGAGAGGCAAACCCTTGTGGGGCCCACCTCCAGTGACCACTTCTTCTCGCCATACCCCTCCTAATAGCACATCTACCTATGAGCTCATTAATGGGCTACTCTACTAACAGTGGAATCCCTCTGATCAAATCACCACTCAAAGCCCACCTCCACCAAACACAGGGGGCTCTGGAGGCCACAGTAGGTATAAACCAGAGCATCCGTAGAAGAGGCAATCAAGAAACAATGGGTTGGAACAGGGGGTCAGAGAGAACTGGACATTCTTCCAACACAAGTCAGGAGGGGGGATGGTGCACAGCTGCGCCATGGCAGGAGAGATGGTGAGACAGGAGACTGAGCAAAGACCTGTTCAGCCAGGTGGTCAGGGAATCCATAAGCCAAAGTTCCCACTAGAAGACTCCTTGCTCAAAGAAAGGGGCCTGCATTAATTAGCATGGGACCTGGCCCAGCGGTAGTCTTCGAGGAGACCCAGGAAGGACAGTCTCTGTAGACACATGCCATGCACTGAAGAGGGCAGTGACCCCAGGCTTAGGCCAAGGAGGTGACCTCGGCATCTGACCTGAGTGGAGCACGTCCAGACCACACTGCTTGATCAGCCACTGCACACCTGTCTAGCAAGCAGCTTCTCCGTGGTCCTCAAAGGAACCCCCTTTCAAGGTGAGAGACACAAACTGCACCCCACTTCCGGGGAGGGCCTCAGGCTCCCAGTTATCACTGTGTATCCTAACTGACCTCCCCTCGCGCTCAGATCAGGAGACCTTGTTGTCAGATCTGAGTCAGTATACAGCACCCAGTTAAAAGTGGGGCAAGGGAGGGAAACGGGAAATTTTCCTAAGTTCCATGCGTACTTTTTCCTACCCTCACTTGCAGGAACAGCCTTGCGTCCTCCTGCCAATCGAGTCAGCTTCCTGCATGAACATGATTCTTACCTGGTGGTCTGTACACAAAGGACCCACAGTGACCTGGTGGCAGCTGCGCCTTCTAATTCCACAGGATACCTGCTATACTTGCTGGGCAGACACAGGAGGAAGCTGGGCTGCGGACTGGTACAAACACGGTGAGAGCCAGGAGTGCTAGCAAGAGGCATCTGTTCCTGCCGTGTGTTTGTGTCCCCTGTCCTGCTGAAGCTCAGGACCAGGTGAAGCTTTTGCTTCTAACAGAGCGTTGTTGGGCCCATCATATCTGGACACTCTGCAACTTTGATGGAACCCCACCAACACAGGAAGTTCCAGACACACAGATAGTCACCTGTTTCTGGTGGTTACGTGCTCCATATCTCCCAGGGCCCAATACAAGCTATGTCTTTACAACTGTTCAGTGTGCTGCTTGGGCAATATGCTTGGGCCTTGTCTGGAATCCCAAGGGTGCATGTTCTGAGTCTCCCACAGAGACTCCCATAAGCTTCATGCTGCAACTTTATCCCCCACCCCACCCCCACACTTACCTTCTGCTCTGGAGAACCAGCCTGGTGCTTGCTCTCTGCCCACTAGTACTGACTGCACCCAACCCTGGCATACCTGCAGTGCCCTCTCCTGTCAGCCTTACCTGACCCTGGCAGCTCGGCATGGCACAAGACATGTGAGCTAGATCAATACTCCTGGGTGTGAAATGTGTTTCCCATGGACCCCAAGAACCCCACTAGACCATGTGTTCTTCATCTACTGGGTTAGAAATGTGCTGCCAGTCCAGAGAAGGCATCTTGCAAGACCATGACATCACTGAAGTGGGTCCCACATCTTCACATCTTCTGGGGAAGAGAGGTCTCTCCAAGGCATCCAGTATGCTGTGCATTTTTGCTCAGACTCTCCAGCTGCAATGATGCTGTTAGGGCAATGGGTCAATGAGTGGCAGATACAAGGGTCCAGATGTCCATGGTCAATGGGGTCTACCAACTACGCAAAGACCATGCTGTATGTAATGCATACGGTTGTCCATCTCACATGTATACAAATGTGTGTGTGTTCATCTGTGTGTGAGGCCATTGTGTGTATTTTAAACATGTAAAATCAGCTGAAGATGGATCATTTGACCCAATAGGAGAATTCCTGCCTCCTTGGGGACTGGAGCTTTACCTCTCTGTTGCCAAACTGCTTCCCAAACTGTCTGAGCCATTGGGCAGGTTGCATCTGAGGTCAGAAGGCCTCTCAGCTTTCTAAAGTAAGAGGCGGTTCCAGAAACTTGCCCTTGCACAACTCATTTAGGGGTGACACAGTCCTGGCTTGATTTTACAGCCTCGCAGTTGGTATTTTGTTTTGCAAAGAAATCCTCCTCTTTATGGCTCACCATCTAATTTCCCTGCTGTCAAGAGCCAGAATTAAGTTATTCCTCTTTTTAAAAGAATGATATAAGCAGGGAATAATGAATGCAAAACGCTGTAGTTAAACATCAGCAGACAAACTGATGGATCGGCTGTCACTTAGATTATGCTATAAATGGAAAGAAAGTGATATTTAATCATTTGCAAAAAATAAAAACAGTGGTGATGGATTTGGTGTACTTGGACCCTGAGTGACTCATTATGGCAAATTGTTATTTTCTAGTTAATAGAGAGAATAAAAGGGCAAGGCAGGGGAATGTCATTGCTTTCAAGAGCATGCCATGTCTCCCAACTGTGTAAATGTGTGAAGCATTACCCGCCAAACCATGGGAGCTGAATTGCTCCTCCCAACATTCATGAGCTGAAGTCCTAACTATAAATGTCCAAGAATGGGACCGTCTCTGGAGATAGGTATCCACATCGGTAATTAAGGTAAATTAACGTTGTTATGGTGGCCCTAATCCAATCTGCCTGGTGTCCTTGGAAGACGGGATTAGAACACACACACACACACACACACACACACACACACACGGGCAGCCATGGGAGGACACCAGGTGAGAACCCCATCCACAAGCCATGGGGAGAAGATTCTGAAGGAACCAACCTGTCTACAACTTGATCTTGGCCTTTGAGCTTTATGAAATGTGAGACAATGCATTTCCATTTCCCAAGCCCTGTTCCACTCCCAGGTCTAAGATACTTTGTTATCGCAGCCTGAGCAAGCAATTGAGGTCTTCCTAAAAATGCAAAAGGGCATTAGTTGGCGCTGTTGGGCAGTGTGCAGCAGTACTTGTATGTGTGCTGTTTTTATGGGGGGTGGGGGAATTTGTCTTGATTGCTGTGTGTCCTCAAACAAGCTGCTTCAACTCCTGTGCCCTAGGGTCCTCACCTATAAAAGACAAATCTCCAGCAGCTTCCATGGCTGCCATAACTAATGACCACTGATGCTATGGCCCAAGTCAGCAGAATTCATTGTGCAAGTCTGGAAGAAAGAAACTTAACATGAGACCCTCTATACATACTGAAACTGAGGCCATGATCTCTCCAAAGGCTCTGGGGGAGACTCGGCTGGTTGCCTCTTCCCACTTCCGATGGATTGGGTATGCCTGGCTTTGTAGACACATTGCCTCACCCTGCTGTGCACTTCAGATCTCTCTGCATCCCTCTCTGGTGAGGACACTGGGGATAGCATCTAGGGCCGTGCTGGTTTCTTATGGCTGTACACTTGCCACTTTTCCTTTACTGCCACAAAATAAGTGAGGCAATCAACTTAGTAAAGAGGTAAAGTTCACTGTGTCTCAGTGTGTTTGGAAGTTTCAGTCCATGGTCAGGTTGCCTTGTTGTTTGGGCCTGTGGTCAGGCGGCACATCATGGCAGGAACATGATGAGGAAGAGGCAGCTCACATCATGGTGACCTGGAAGCAGAGAGGGAGAGGATAAGAGAGAAAGGAGAGAAGGCCTAAAGGAGAAAGGGAGAGAGGAAGGGAGAGGGACAGAGAGGAAAGTGGTAAGTGATCAGGGCCCCATAATCCTTTTTGACTTAAGACCTAAAACCTCCCCAGCCACACCTCCCGAGGTGCCCATGCCTTTTCCACAGCACCAAGGGTTGCAGGTGCTGCCTTCGATTCGTGGGCCTTTGGGCGACATCCAGATGCAGTCCTCAGCAAGCTGCCATGCAAACTGCCAGAAACTCAGTAGTGTGAGACAAGATAAATTCATTCCCTCGCAGCTCTGGAGTGCACCAGGGTGTGACCAGGACATTGCTAGAATTCGAGCCCCTTCTTGGTAATCCCAGAGGAAACCATCCTCCAGCATTTCGCTTATTTACATCGATGAAAGCCTTATTTCTAAAGAAAGTCACTGTCCCTGGTTTCTGGGCACAGCTGGGGAATCACTGTCAGCCTGTCACGTTACCCAATAGAGCTGTTTTATCTGTTCACAATAGTGCCTGGAACAGAGTAAGTGACTGAGTAAGTATCAACTGAATCAATATCATTATAATCCACCTCTGTACCCAAAAAGGGCGTGGGGGGTAGGGAGTGATGTAGTTTAAGGTAAATTAGAAACCTCTTTTTTGTAACAAGGAATACTATTCCTGATATGCCAATGAAAGTTTTTCCTGTTGAAGAAATAATTACCCAGTCATTAGAAATACACTGTGGGGACAAACACAGCAAACACGTGATGATAACTATAGAGGCTGAGCTTTTAATAGAGATGCTTTCTAGAGGTGAGGAGGGTGACTTCTGCTCTTGTGAACATGCACGGTGTATTACACTGGCAGCCGGTCTCTCGCACTAAAGGTGTTTGCTGGTTCACCGCTGCACTTGCGTCTTCCACACAAGGGATTGGGAAAGTCCTCACTCCTTGAGGGGGGGACGACTTTCCTAAGAGACAGATGTGTGGCCTCGGGTTTGGCGAAATCTAGTGGTTTTTCTTTTCTCCAATCAGTTGTATGGATTGACTCAGCAGACAGACTCTGATCTGCTTCTGTAAAGTTGTGATTTGGTTGCTGAATCACCACAGACACTAAATTAATTAATAAATGAAAAGAGAATGAGTCTTTGTAAATGTTGTTCTTTAATTTTACTCCACATTGACAAATTTTAAAATTTTAAAGTTTTATCTATTTATGGGGCACACAGTGAGGCCACGTGAATACAGTGAGGAATGGGGGATGAGTATATGTTGCTCATTTTTTCCCCCTGCATAAGGAAAGCATCAGATTCACTGGCCCACACTTCTCTCCCCCACCTTTGGTATCTGGGATCCTACTCTGCTTCTGTGGGTTTGGTTGTGACCCGGTTAAGGACTCATCTTCAGTGTCTGCCAGTGAATGGATAAAGAAAATGTTGCATATATGCCATATAATATATTCCGTATTATAGAACAGACAGCTTTTGTCACAGCAACAGGATGGAACCTGGAAGATGACACCATAAGCAAGCACACAGGGGGAAGCACTGCGTGTTCCAACATGTACATGGAATCTAAACTACGTCACACTTAATGGTTTCTTCCCTTGGCTGAAACTTACCCTAAAGACTTGAAAAGTCCTTGAATCCAAATACAGCGTTTTGTTCACATTTTCAATGTCTTCCTCCACCATGGAGGCAAAACTGATCCACCTGAAGACATAAAATCAGTTGAATGGAAATAGAACGTCAAAGAGAATGCAAGCTGTATTTCATTTCTATTCTCAGAAAGCTCTTTAAGTATCATTTTGCCTACTCCAAAAGTAACAGAAAAGAAAAGAAAAGCCTTGTCAAAGGTTCAGCTCGTAGGTGAGGGGCTCGAACTGAGCAAATCCTCAGTAAGTTCATAGGGGAGCGAGGGCCAGTGGTCCGCTGAGGTACTTCAGCTCACCAGAGTGGAGACCCTGAAGGCGCCTCTCCATGGAGCCTGAAGACCAGGTGTGAAAGCACACACACACTTGTCTCGCTCCCAGAGTAGAGCTTGTGAAGATAGAAGTGCACATCTTTGCACAACGTCTGTAATTCAAGATGCGACGAATGCTGAATGGACCGAATGAAGCACAGCGAAGAGGAGAAACTGGCTCCTCGTCTGCGTTTGGGAAGTCTTTAACCCTGACCAGTCCCTGTGCGTCCTAGACTAGTAGGTAGTGCAGCTGTTCACCTTGCCAGAAAGAGACGAGTCCTTTCTCTTCTGCTTCAGGGAGGTAATCCAAGTCACACCTCATAGGAGTGTCTTTGCTCGGGACAGCAGCTAGCCATGCAGTATCTTAGAGTGGCTCCAGTGACATGTGACAGTTCCAGGGTTGAGGCTCATCATGCAGAAAGGCCAACCCTGTGATTAGTGTGAGGCTCTGGGTCACAGGGTAGCAGCCAACGTGGCAGCTGGGTTCACTCAATCCTGACTGTGTCGTGAAACCCCGGTATAAAGTCCAAAGATCGAGGCCCGTGAGCCGTCCTGGTGTGTAATACTTTTTGTATTGTCAGGCACTGATGGTGGGAGGGTCAAGTGCCCTGAATCCCCAGAAGACAATGGGATCATGCTAGGGACTCTCCAAGGGTCTCTCCTAACCCTCTCTTCCCAGACTGATTCTGACTTCTGTTCCCATTAATAAACTGCAACACTGACAAGAGACTTAGGGAGTGTTTGGATTTTCCAAGCAAATTAGTGAGTCTGAGGGCAGCTCAGAGAGCTTCCTGAACTCACAGTTAGTGTCAAAGGTGAAGGCGGCCAGTTCTGCGTGCCCCCCAAATTTGAATTTTGGCTCTAAGATGGTGCTCAGCTCTAGACATGGGCCCAGAGGTGGGTGTGGCTCTCTCTTTATTCCAAGACATATCCGTCCACACATGGGTAGCTGTGATTCTCTAGCTGCTGATCGGCACCTTAAATCTCAGAGGACCTCTCCTGCTGAGCATCAGGCTGAGAATAAGGGTCTCTGAGCAGGCATTGGAGGAGCGCTCTGCCTTGCCTGCTGCATCCTTATGTGGATTTATTTCTTTTCTTCCTGAAGGTAGAAGTAGATGTCCATGGTTTAGTGGTGAAATGATCCCCAAAGAGTCCTGTGCTGAGGGCACTTCCCTTGTTTATTCTGTGGATGAGCTTAAAACTGCGTGGGCTTTTAGAAGGGGAGCAGCTGAGAGAAGTAGGTCGCTGAGATCATTCCTTTGAAGGCTACATTCTGCTCTCTTTCTCTCTCTCTTCTTCCCTCCCCCTCCCCCTCTCTCTGCCCCTCCCACCCCCCTCTCTCTGCTTCTGGTTGTCAATAGTGAGCAGCATTGCCCTGTCAGGTCCTTCTGCCTTTGTTTCTGCCCTGTAGCCAGCTAATCATGCATTGAAATTTCTGAGACCATGAGCCAAAATAGATCTCTCCTCCTTTAATTTGTGCATATTATACCAGATATTTTGTTCCAGTCACAAAAAAGCTAACTAACACAGTGGGCTTTGGTTGATTTTCCTTGTACTTGTACACAATATGGGAATCAGGTGAGCAGCTGAGCAATGTCCCCCACGGTCAGCTGTCGTGGGGCAAGGAGGGGCTGGCTAATGTTCAGCTCTGTGAGTGGTGCATTTACAAAGCTTTCCTTGGCTGTAAACTTTTTCTGGTGCAGCATAGGACTGTGGAATTCTCTCATTCTCTGTGAGCTCCAGCTAAGCCAGGGAACTTCCTGGGGTTAGGAAGGGAGGGTGATGTGCGGATTTGGTCTCTTTTGTGATTAAATGTGAGTCTCTGGGAAGTTTTAAGTGGCAGATTTTACAGGGTTTTTGCCGGGAAGAGCTGACTTGGCATTCCCCAGGGAAGTTTTAAAGAGATGGGTAATGCCACCTCCTCTGGGTATTTTTCCATTCAGTGTTTGGGTAATCGTTTTTTCTTAACATGGAGAGTGGATTTATTTCAAATGTAAATGGAAATAAATTATGATTAAGGATTTGCAATTAAAGCACATTTATCACTAAGGTGGTTACATCTTTCATTGTGAGCAGATGTCACTGAAGGGTAATATACCACTGGAACTGCAAGGAAAGTATCTATCATCTCTTGATAATGGTTGTCTTTATTCCATTTGTTTTCTCTGGTGCATCAGTGACAACAAAATAGAAGACAATCATGCACTGTGAAATTGAGCTGAATTGAGAAGAGCGGGGTTCATAAAATACATTTCCCCCTGAGGAAACGTACTGAAGTTGTCTTCTCACCAGTTGGGAAACGTCCCTCTATTTGTGGTGATTACTGGTGTGGAGAAAAAGCTTGGCTACACTTTCACTGCCTTTTCCTTAAAAGAAGAGATTAGGTGATTGCATATGTTAGTCTTGGGTCTACATCTGGATAAACTGATCTCAATTATTGAAATAGCACCTTATCCTTATTACATGCTTTGCATTTGAAGGTTTTCCCCTTTATTTTATTTGTGTGACTGTACAAGCCATACAGGCACCATATGACCCAACTACTGTGTAGCGGGACTCTTATTCCGGAAAAATAAAAACTGACATGCACACTCGTATGGATACACGACACAGTCCTGCATATGAATATCCAAGGCTTTATTCACACAAGCCAAACACTGAAATTAGCCCACTGCCCTCCACACTGTGAAATACCACTCAGTGACAAAAAGGAATGAACTGTTTGATACACACAGCTTAGATGAATCTTCAGGAAATCATGATGAATGGACAAAGCCAATTCCAAAGGGTTCCAGGTGGTACAATTTTCTCTATGCAACATTTCTGAAATTACAAAATTACAGAGTTGAAAGAAAGATCCATGGTTGCCAGAGGTGAAGGTGTGAGCTGCTGAGAGGAAGCAGGAAGAGAGGAAGGCGTGGCTGTAGAGGTAGCGTCCTTGTGGCAAAACTGCTCTTAACTGAGTGCTGATCATAGAAGTTCATATTACACATGGGAAAAAGTACATAAAGATGTGGAGGCAGACAACTGAGTGTGTGTGCAGGTGGCAAAGGTGGAATGATGTTCATGGATTGTACCAATGTTCGCTTCCTGTTTGTGTTGACTATTGTGGTCAGGGAAGATGGTACTATGAAAGGGCTCTTAATGGTCCATGGGATCTGTCTACACCACTTTTCACAACCTCCTATGAATGTGCAGTGACCTAAAGATATAGATACATGCGTAGAACAATACAAATTCATTGCTAAAAATTAGACACACAAACCCCCAACACAAGTACAATACTGTCCAGTGCCAGTGGGGTCCTCTCTTCCATCCAGGGATGCTGTCTCCATGTTTTGCTGTGAGAGCTAATCACGGTAGTCACTGTTTAGAGTACTTTATTTTCTATTTTGTTATTTCAAGAGTTAAAAATCTAAATAGGTACACTTGCTTGTCATATGAATTCTCACGCAGTTTCATCCTTTACAATAACCACTGAAGTGAGTGGTCTCTATTTTGAAATGTAAAATTTATGCAACAAAAAATGAAGACATAGATTGATGGTTTTATCTTATAGAACTTGGAAGCATTTCTGTACCTGTTCATGTATTTATTTTGTTGGTTTTAATTTTCCTGTTTGGCTTAAGATAATGGCTAGAATTTTGGACATAATGTGGTCACTATCTAGGCTTAAAGCTATCTGTCTATTATAGGCTTATTTGCACTTGCAAAACATTAAACATGACCTAACTTCATCTGTTGTTTGATAACAAGTTACACCAGCACTTAGCAGCTAGAGACAAAACTATTTACCAGCACACATTTCTGCAAATCAGACATCTAGGGATGTCCTAGCTGGAGGCATCTCATTCATGGGCTTTCATGAGGTTGTGGTCTAGCTGTCTCCCAGGGCACAGGGATCCAAGCTTGGTCAAGGGCAGAGGGCTTGCTTCCAAAGTCACTTCAGGGCTTGTTAACCAGCCTCAGCTCATGCGTTCTTGGCTGTTTGTTGGAGAATCAGACAAGCTGAGTAAAGACCACGTATGTTTCCTCTTAGGTTGAAGTGTGGTTAGAATATGAGAGGTGGTTTTCCCCAGAATGAGTGACCCAAGGCAGAACAAAGAAGAGGAGAGAGCCAGGGGCTGGGGATATAGCTCAGTGGAATAAGCGATTGCCTAGCAAGCGCAGGGTCCTGAGTTCGATCCCCAGTACCGCAAAAAAAAAAAAAAAAAAAAAAAAAAAAAGAGGAGAGAGCCTATCAGAGAGGCTGCGTTTTATTTAAGCCAGTTTTGGAAGTACCATAATATGTCAGCTCTACCTATCTTGGTACAGCTCAGGAGGGGAAGGCCCCCAAACCCTAAAAGCAGCAGTATGGCGGGCAGGGATCACAGGAGCCACCCGGGATACAGGTGCCTGGTGTCCAGCCCTGGAGAGGGGCTGCATAAATCTTCATACATCCCCCAAATCGAGGAAAAGGGAAAACTAGGATCTATGGCTTCCAGGATGTATTAAAGAAATATTCTTCCACTCATGAAAGATGGGAAGAAAAGCAAGCAAAAAGCATGTGCTTATGTTTATTAAGTAAAAAAAAACACAGGAAAATAAGTCCAGTAATGACAATGTTAGTTACTTGAAAAAAGTATTTTAGAACTTTTGGAGCAGATAGAATATAAGAATGTGATACTTTCAACATATCTTGAAGAGTTTCTGACTTTGGAAGAAGAAAACAATAAATCAGTACAAATAAGAAAGGAATAAAAATTTAATTGAGTGAAAAATTAACAAACTAACCCAAATATATTTCAAATGAGGACATAATGGCATTGAAGGGGACTAACTAGAAAATGAAGAGGTAAAGCATTTAGCCTGTGAGCCAAGTACTGCACTCCATGCTCCCTTTCTCTGTGGACTGGCTGAGCCCTGCCTTTTGACACTCTGAAGCCATGCTGGAGTCAGACAGCACTGAGCAGTGAGCAAGCGAACCTGTCTGTAGGGAGCCAGGTTCCCCCTGTGGAGGAAAGACACAAAAAACAGCCTGGGAGACCCCTGTTTGCATGCTCTGTAAGCTGGGGTACTGCTACGCCCACATGGTTGCCACACTATGTACATACCTGCACATGGATGAACACATGTATAAATATGCATGTAAAGTACATGTGAATTTGTATTCATACTTGTGAGGATATGCACATGGACATAGAGAAATACATGGGCAGAAATACTCCTTCAGTGCATCCACTAAAAGAGCCAAGTGGAAGCTGTATGCCAGGACCATTCACCATACTTGGTACCCTGAATTTGGACTGGAATATAATTTTCTCCAAAAAGAACTCTACTTCCTCAGATAAATAGCTGATGCCATGGCTGGGGCAGGATGAGGCCAAAACAACCTGCTACACCTGAGTTTAAGAAAGTGGCTTGAAAAATGGTGAGGACCTGTCCCACTCAATAACACAGAAACCCACTTGAAGCATCTTATTCCACCCAAATGGGACATCCTGAGCACTGCAGTCATTAGCTACCGTGATAAATTATAAACTAGTGTTGAAAAGGAATCAATCAGTTCCGATGGATAAAAATAAATAGATGATAGAAAGACAGATATGTAGATAGGCAGGTAGACGGATAGACAGAGAAGTCAGAACACCTGCTTAAACCTGAACGCAGAAGACCACGTGGAAAGCGTGGGTGAAGAAGGTGCTACACCTAGAAAAATGAAGAATCTTCAACAACCATAGCAGGAATAGTTCAGATGACATCAGTGTATGCCAGATGCACGGAAACTTCAGTAAGCCCGCTGTCTCCTGTCCTCTGTGGCATTGTTGCTCAAGCTCCAGAAAACACATCTGAATTTTTGTTGTTAAAGCAAATCCAGCCTCTTCTGCACTTGTGCCCACACCACTGTGGAGCACCATAGCTCAGTCAGTGAGGATCCCACTGAGTACTTTGCTTTTCCAGGGGAGAAGTTGTCATTCAAAGCTGTAGCCCAGGAGCAACAGGATGGAATGAACGCTGGGTTCCGAACTGTTGGAACCAACATGGCCAATGAATACGGGTGGCCCTGGATTTGGAGGGAAGCCACCTCTTTTGAGGCCTGGCTCCCTGCATCGAGGGATGGACCCAGAAAAGCTGAGTTTTCATGAAATTTAATCTTAGCCACTGTATGTGGTCTTTTCACTGTTTCCCTTTCTGAAAATCATCTGAAGTAATATTTATTTCTACTCTGAAGGTTTTTGAATCACTCTTCAATACCCTGCGCCCTGGTGAAGTTACCTTCCCCTCCCGGTTTCTCAAATCTCCTGTACCTTGCAGCAGTGAAGCCAGGAGGTGGGGTGTGGATGCTACCTGGCAAGAATCTGAACGAGGTGGCTGATTAGCGCTTGGGGGCCCTGACATGTGTGAGCGAGGGGACCACTGTGCTGAGTGATGTCACAGCTGCTCCAGAGTCCTCGGCAGGGGAGGGCCGGCCGCTGGCGCTGTGGGGCTCTCTGACCTCTCTGTGGGCTGCGGGTCCCCTGGATTCAGAATGGATTTGGGGCCTGGAAGCCTGAAGGGAACAGGACATCCCTCTCCATCGTGGTCAGACACCCAGAGGGGTGCTCCGATCAGGCTGGTGACCGGGAGCAGGGAGTGGCCGTGTCAGGGCAGGGCGGTGGTGACCTGGTGAGCCCAGAGCCCCTTCCTGTCTATCCGGGGCCCCTCAGCTTCTGCAGTGGTGGCCACAAAGCACTTTGGGGCCAGGGCTCGACCCCTCTTCCAGGTTGTTCTGAGAAAAGGCAGATATCCAGGTTTGAGGAGGAATCTCTCCAGTTTGAATGTTGACAGTTAAAGGCCCTGTGAACAGCAGCAGGACCCTGATATTTGTCAGCCTCATCTCAGGACTCAGCGGCAGTGTCGCTCTCCCCTCCTTTGCAGAAGGACCTTTGGCCTCTTAATGCCATACCCTACGTGGGCGCTTCCCCTTGACCCTGTGGTCTCCACTCACTTCCTTCCCTGTGTCCCTCCAGTCTCCGCCTTCTGGTCGGGGTGGCTGCTCCTGGCCCCTTCCCTGCGCCTCAGTTGATCCACAGTCCCCCTGAAGGGTCCTCTTGCCACATACACCGTCCTTTGTTCTCTGCCCAAGGGAACCTCGCCATCATCCAAGCCCACTTCCACCCTCTTCTGAGAAGTTCTCTGCCCCTGAATTCTGAAATCATTTCGCCCTCTCAGGTGCATAAAATGGTTTGGTTGAAACACATCCTTGTCATGTTTCCTAGCTTCACTGATGTCTTACTTAGGACTCTCCTCAAGCGATAGAAGCCCAACCCAAATGTCTTAATCCACAAAAGGAACTAATTAGCACACCTAATGAAAAATGCAAAAGCACATCTGTCCCCAGATATGGATGGATCCATGTGCCAAAATGGCATTGTCAGGAATCTGCTTCTCTATCCTGCAGCTTTATATTGGTTCAGTTAATGTCCAGTAGGGTGAACAGTTGGCCTGCAATAGCTCTAGCCTTCCATCTGTCCACTGTAAAATCTTTGCAGAAAGAGAACTTCTCTTTCCCAAAGACTCTAGCACAAGTCTCAGCTTGGATCTCATTGGCCCAAAATGAGTCACATGTTCAGCTCTGAACACTCACCATGACCAATGGGAATATGCTAATTGGCCAGCTGGCTCATGTGACCACTGTGGAAATGAAGGTAGTGTTATCTCCACCTGTGTAACATCTGCATAGGAAATGTGGGATAGATGGGTGTCAAAGCAAAGTGGGATAATGTTATTAGAAGGAAAGGAAAATGATCTGAATTTGGTGAAATCCAACTAAATTAGAAAATTTCATCTTGTTGATTTTTCTGATCTCTTAATCAATCTTAATTTAGAATACGTACTGTGTGTTTCTTCTGTGTGCACATATTTTATTAAATATTCACTCAATACCTCCTCTGTGTGGGGCAAAGTGCTGGGTTTGGGGTGCTATACTGAGGAAGAAAGAAGTACTTCTTCTCTTCATGAGCAGTGAATCCACCTTACAGAGAATTAATCACACAACTGCTGTACATTTGAGAGGTATTCTGAAGGAAAATACGACCACTAAGCCAGACAGCTATGATTTTGTCTGGGAGCAGAGCAGTGACTTTCTTGAAGAAGTGATCTGAGGATGCCCAGAGCTAGGTAGACAACACAGCAGGGAAGGGTAAGAGCCATGGGGGCGGCTGGGTGCTCTCACACACCAGGGGTGCTGAGTAGATGAAGACAGGTGTTCCTGACTGGATTAAGATTCTACAGAGACTTCTTTGTCAGCAGTTTCTGGGGAAGCTCCTGAGAGAGGTAATCTTCAGTGCAATATGACTGTCTTTTATCTGGAGAAAATTGATTGATTTTCAACCCATGAAATTCTGCCCACATATCTGTTGTAGTCTGCGCAAACTACCATCACAAAATACCACAGGCTGACTGACTTAAACAGCATAAATTTATTTCTCATGATTCTGGAGCCTTGGTTCCCAAATGCTGTTAAGTAAGTTTCATTTTGCAGAAGGCCCAGTTTGGTGTGGAGAGGGTCACTACCTTCTTGTGTTCTCACAGGACTTTTCCTTGGTTCACCCTCAGGGAGAGAAACTGAGTGCAGGTTCCTCTTCATACGAGGGCACTAATACCATTGGGTGAGGGCCCCACACTCATGATCTCATTTAATCTTTATAACCTCTTCACCAGCCCTCTGTCCAATTTAGGGCTCTAATATATGAATTTTGTAGGTGCAGAAACATTCAATACACAACAGATCTACACAGTTATGTAAAAGATATGGTCAAAGAATAAGTGAATGTCTAAATTAAAAGCTTAATACAGTAAAAGACACATTGTCACTAATCCAAGTCAAAATACTCTCCTTCACTTTCAGTGTGCTTATCCTCCTGTTTTTATCACTTTCTGAAGCAGTTCTGGAAGTCCTCTTCCATGAGTGGCTTTAGCTGTGCTATACTGGCTGTTTGATGTCCTGAACTGATTTCAAATGTTGACATTTCACAATTATTTTGCCTTTGAGAAGATCCTGAAGTCACAGGGTAACAGATCCAGGGAATGTGGTGTAGGAGGACACTTTGATGTTTCTATGAGCCTGCCTTCTCATTAGCAAGCAATCAGTAGCATTCACCATATTTTTGATCACACTTCCTAAAGACAATTACAGAAGTGACCATCCAGAACTGCTCTAGGAGTTAGCAAAAAGAATGGGATAATTGCGCAAGTATGTTTTGAGGGGGATGAATGACAACGTGTCTTTCAGTGTCATAAATGTTTTTTAGTGAAATGCACACTATACTTTCATCCCCTTCCCACCTTTACAGACCATTTTTGTAGGTGAGGCAGGCACAGGTCTCACACTGGAAACCCAGGGACCCGTGCTAATGAGCTAATTAGGTTAGCTGAGGGATGGAGTTAAGAACTTAAAAAAGAAAGGAAGTTTTCCTCTGTAAGCTAACTGGTCTCAGGCTGATTAAAACTTCCAACTGCATTAAACAGTGTCGGCTCAGGATTTATCTTCCAAGTATGAAGTGCACTGCAAACAGTCGAACAACTTCTCTGGAGCTAAATGAAGCTTCCACTTGATCCTTGCAATCCTCCCCTGACCCACAGAGCTTTGCTCAGATCCTACTTGTGAGGCAAATGGGTTTTCATTAGCGGCAGGATGTTTTCATGTGCATGTCCCTGGCTCTCCATTAGCCCTCCCTCCCCTGGGAAGGGACAGGAACTCCCAGGAGCGTCCACACCCTCTTACCGGTAGACCCAGAGGAATGAGAATGGAGAAAGTTCACAGAGTGCAATGTGCACTGCTGATTACCCGTCTTCCATGTATGTGATAAGCTCTGTTAGTTGTTTATAGATTGCTCCCCTTTCGAGCTGAGCACTTTGGATATTTCTGATTTACAAAATCAATTTTCATTTGGGCTGCATTTTCTCTACTGACAGTTGTGATCACCTGGACTTATTGTATCTGGCAATCCATGGCTGTGCATTTGGAGGGAACATAAGGTAAAGAAGTATCCAGTCACTCAACAGGATACAGTAAAACTCTTGCTCCTGGTTGGGTGGGCAGTCTGAGGTCTCACCTCCTTCTAGGTCTCTGCTGGAAGAAACAGAGTCGCAAGGACCTCAGTGAGAGGCAGTTTATCCCTTTCCTCCTCTTCCAGGAAAAGGCCCTCCTGAACCCATCCATCTCAAAGTTCACACCAAAGCTGATCTCTCCTAAGCTGGAGAGGGGCCAGCTCCTCTCTCCTAAGTCGAGTCACCTAGGCTCGGAGCAGGTCCTCTGTGAGCCTGGGATGGCTGCGGGACACAGGTGGCGATTCACATTCTGGCCTCCTCTGCTTGGGCTCAGGTCAGACGTCCCTATGGGCCAGGCCACCTCGCTCCTTAGCTTTGTTTGGGGTGTGCAGGAAGGAGCCCGGCTGCCCCTGTGTGCACAGATCGGGGTTCAACACGTGGTGACTGGAGCTCTTTTGGGTCCTCACTGACTCAGACCATGGCCCTGCCACTGTCCTGCTGGTGCTGAGCCTCCCGGCAGGTGTCCTCATGTGGGCTTGCAAGACACTCAGGGTCAGAGCCAGCATCACCCTGCTGCCACAGCATCAACCACAGGGCCGGGCACTGAGCAGGGGATCGGTACACACAGAAGCTCCGACTCTCTGCTCTCAGTAATTGCACCACGCCAAGCCTGCCTCCGCTGTCCCTCACACTGTGGAGCCTGAGCCACACCAGGGATGCTGGTGTTGCACTGTGATCACTCTGTGGAGGATTCTCAGTCATCTTGAGTCCTGGAGTGGATCTCCAGGACAGTCTGTAGAGCAAGAGACCAGCATGCAAACCAGCCATCAGCGGCATGGTCACAGGGTGATTATTTATTTTGCTAAATAACATGGACCCATTCTATTACAGTGGTTTGGTGTGCAGGAGAAGGCAGACAGTGCCCTAGGGTTGGAAATCATTTTCTAATTTTCTCAAGTCATTGGCAAAAATGCAGGTTTCAGAACCCATCTGGAAGTCACACATTTGTGCTTCAGAAACCTACCAGTGCTTCTCGCTCCCCATGACTCAGGATGGGCAATGAAAGTCCATGACCTGTGCCATTGCTGCATCTCCAAGTCACCAGACTGTGGGTTCATCCCAGTGTCCATGCTCCCGCACTGCAAGACTCTGGGAGTCTAAGAGTTGAACCCCACCAGCAGTCAGGAGCCCTCGGTTCCAGTGCCAGCTCTGCACTGGGAAGCTGAGTGGCCATCAGCAACTCATTTAACACTTCGGGGTCTCCATTTACGAATTCAGAAAATAAACAATTTTATTTTTTTTCAAATATCGTATGTGCATTTGCTGGGGACTAAGAGAGATGTTAGGAATGCAGTGAGACAGGATAAAATACCACTTTTCCTCACTAGGAGTCTACACTCCAGTGGAGTGGAAGGAGCATGCACGAATAAAGCCAACACAGAAGCCTGAGCTCAGGTGGTGATCGGAGGGATGGGAGCGGCTGGAAATAGAGATGACACTTCCCCTTCTTACCTGCTGCTCAACCCCTGCTGTAGGGCCTGGTTCCTAAGAGGCCACAGACCAGTACCAGTCGGGAGCCCTGTTATGATGCAAATTAAAATGCACTGGAAGCCTGTGGGGAGCAGGTTGCCTGACTGAGGACCCCTGAAAGCCCCTGTGAGGAGGAGGGTTCCTGACAGAAAGCTGTGCAGAGCGGCAGCCAGGTCTGCAAGGCCCAGAGAACAGTCCTGCAGGCCTCAGGAGAGATGTGCACGGCTCAGCAGCGGGAGACCCCAGTCCCTTACAGCGCCAGCCAGTTCAAGAGCTCAGGGGTTTGTGTCCCGGGGACTCACCCTGTGTCCTGTGGTTCTTTGGGGGTAGCTTGTGTCGTCTCAGGGATTTGGTGTCCCGTGACTGGTTTTGCTGTCTTCGCAGAGGGTCCGCTTTTCTCCTAAGGGCTGAATTGTTGACTGGATATAGCGCTTGCCCCCTCTGCTCATGGACTATGATCTGGCCGCATGAAATTCAGCCTGGGAGTCGCCCTGTCTGTCCTTGTGAGTCACCGACTGATGCAGGCCAAGTGGTAGAAATGTAGCAAAGGAACAAGAGAATCTCCTCCTGAGGCCTCATGGATCCTCCTCCTCTTGCAGGGAGTGGAATGCGATGAAAAGTCCTGGATCTTCTAACAAATGTGGCTATGTCTGAACGGATAAAGATTACTGGAAGAACAAAGCAGCTACAGTATAATTAAAACAGGAGTGTGTAAGGGGCCATCTTACATAAGGAATGCACAGCACGTGACTTCCTGGCCGCTGAACCAAACCACCCGGTGACAGTGTCCTGCCCAAGTCCACGCACTGCTGAGATGGCCACAGAAGGGCTGGAGTCCGGTCTCATCCTTCCTGAGGTGAGTGGAACTGGTAGGCTCTGGAGCTCCTCTGTCACCCAGCTCGGGGCTGCCTGGTCTCAGGAAGCAACTCAGACTAGTCAGGGCCAAGTGTGGCTGGACCTCAAACAGGGTTACTTCTTGGCATCCTGGCTCCTCACCCGTGGCCTTGTGAATAGCCGGTGCCACTACAGAGACAGACCTGCCTGGAGGGAAGCCTAAGGTAGCCCCTGATGTTGACCCTGCTGTGAGCACATCAGAGGGCTGTGAAGGTGAGGCAGGGGGCAGGGTAAAGGAGGGTTCCGAACTTCCAGGTGCGAACCATGAAGAAGGCGCAGGGGCTTCCTCGGTGCCTCAAGTTTCTGTGTTAGGGGCTCAGGGGCATGGAAGGGTTTTATGGAAGAGAGGGGGTACTGGGAGCCAATAGGCAGGGAAGCCCCCACACTGGATGGGGTCTTATTCTGAGCATGGTCTTTTCACACAGTAGGCAGCTTTCCTCCCATGTGCACTGCTTCTGTCTCCTGTCTCTTCTCATGGAAGTAGAACTCGACCTTGGCCTCCTGGGTCAGCATCTGCATTTTCTTTTCAGACAGAAGCATTACTTTAACACAAGCCAGGTCATGGAGGGTACTAGGAGGGTTGCAGAGGCCTCTCGTTGGGATCCCAAGCCCCATGCAGGAGATATCGGTCCATAAAAGACTGGGAGAAAAGATTGGGGAGAGGAGGGAATTCTGTTAGAGACATTTTTCCCTAGTAAGCTGTTCTGTTGCAAGAAGAACTGGCCAGTTTTCCCTACTATATGGAAGAAAATATCTCAGAATAGTACTGGTGCTTTTATTTGACATGCACAAATCTACACTGAGTCCTGCTGTGGGCAGCGGTTACTGCAGTGAAGCCTGCAGGACAGATCACAGGCATTCCTCTGTGGGTCCAACCCAGACTGCACCCCAGCCCCCAGTCTGCAGCAGGCAGGAGCTGGCAGATCTGGGCGGGCCTCTCTGTGCCCTGAGACTGAGGAGCAGCTCTTGAGTTGGGCTAGATGAGATCTGTTCTTGTTCTCTGCATTGTCCTTGGACTGCGGGGCTAGCTCTTCCCTGGGCTTCTTGTGGCAGTGGCAGTGGCAGACGCACAAGGGCAAGCCTGGGGACATGAGATCATCCCGCAGCTTCCTCTGTCCTCTTACTCTCTTGGCAACCCAGGAGGCCGTGAAGTCCCTCTCAGTTCGACCAGAAGTTACTCTCACTTGGCACCATCTCCAGACAGCCTTCTTCCTGCCCTCAGCCCTGACCTTCCTTTTCTTAGCACCTGTACTTTAGAAAACTGTCACTGTGATTTTTTGTTCCCTTGAGATGCATCTTTTCAAAAGACTCTTGCCAGTTTTATAAGCGTAAAATGTCTCTCTCACGGGCCTAGAAGCCACCCCCTGTAAAGCAAACACAAGGGAAAATGGAGCCACCGCCACCAGCCCTTGTGGGAGGGAGGGAGTCACACTTCAGCGGATGCCAACTGCACACTGTAAAACTCCCTCCCACATGAAGAGCCGAGAATGCTACCTGGCCTTTGGGCAAAGCCAACTGCCAAACACAGATGGCCATGGACAGCCGCGCACTGACCTCGGCTCCAAACACCTCTCCTGCCCTTAGTTTCAGTGGGATGAGGCTGACGCCAAGTCTCGTTTCCTTTCCCATACAGCAGCAACCTGCATGAAGTCATCCTTGCCTGTTAACTTAGATGGCATTGTTGTATGACTGCTTGATATGCCATTGGCCAAAAAGACGCGCCTCAGTTGAAGTCTGTCCTGGAGGCAGCAGCGGTTAAGTGGCTGGCTGGAGAATGCCTCGCTCTGTCCCCGACAGCCACAGTGCAGGCAGAGGTCTCTGTCCACAAGGGGTTTGCACTTGAGCAGTGGTTAGGGAAAGAGAACGCACACTGTATGAGATGACTTGAAATGGCAGGATTTGCCCTTCAACACAAGGAGTGAGGCAAGACACTAGGAAGTGCCAGGGCTGTGGCTGAGGGCTGCTTCAAGAGGTGTCCTAGTCAGAGGAGGCCTCCTCTGCACATGGACAGGATGAGGCAGGCCCAGCTACAGAAGGTCCTGAGGGGACAGCTGGAGCAGGAGCCCACTGCAGGTAAGCCCACATGTCCTCAGAACAGAAGGAAGTCTGTGGGCTGGCAGGGTGACAGGCAGGACGCAGGACAGACAGTGCAGGGCTCTGTAAGACGTGAGCTTGGAGACAGGTGGTGCACATGGTTACGGTACAGCACAGAGAGTCTGTGGCCTGGTTTAAGCAGAAAAGAGGAACTTTTGTGGAGAATGGATAATGAGGGACCAGAGCAAGAGCAGGAGGGGAACTAGGCACTCTGTGGATGTCCAGGCAAGTGAAAAGAGGGTCTGGCAGGCTGGGTGCAGCAGGCAGATTGAACAGCTACTTTGGAGGGGTCCAGAGGACCTGGGATGGATTAAAAGCGAGATGTGGGCAGAAAGGTAGAATGACGGGTGAAATATCCAATCAGGAGCAATAAAGGCAGGAGATGGAGACCACTATGAAGTGGCTCTGAGCAGGATTTAATGTTAGCCAGGGGCTTTCTATGTTTACCTGTGAGTTGTCTGAAGCTCAGGCACCTTGAGTGGGCTCTGGTCCCCACTGAGGCCTGTGAAGCTGGGATGCCTCAAAGGACAAGATAAGGCCACAGCTGAGGACGTTTGGCTCCCACCCCAATTAAGTAAAAAGAGACTGCAGCTGCAGGCTCCACACTCCTATAGTAAATGCCAGCCTAAAGATAAGGGAGTTCTCCTGATTGATCTAATGTACTACTTGGGAAAATATTTCCCAAGATCCTGCTAGATTCCCGAGTTTGCTTGAGTATACCCCTCCTTTGTTTGAAAGCCTAGTAAATACCTGCTGTCCAGAGAAGTCTTGGTCTTAACCCAGAGAATCTTGAAGTCAGTAAGAGTGAGACTTTCCTGGAGCCCTGAAATCATCTCAGTTGTCTCATTTATTTAAGCCTTTGCTGTCCACTCTTTTGGGAGATTGCGGGCCTGATCAGCCCACAGAAGGAAGTCTGTAGGCAGTGTGAGCCTCTTGTGAAATGAAGCCCCTGTTCCCATTGCTTTGTGGACATGCAGCAGGACCCCAGACTCTGGGCCAAAGATGAGCCTCACAGAGAAGAAAGTGGCTCCTGGCCCCTCACCCCCTCCACTGCCATCTTGTGCACAGCCTGGGGCAGCACTTGACAAAGCACTCATGCTCATGTGTTCTGGCTGAACGGGAACAAATTTACATTACCCCTGCAGTGACTAGGGTCATGGTTTATTTGTACTCCAATGAGGCCCTTAGGTGCTTTGCCTCCTGGGAAGTGGCATGAATGTTGGGGTGTGTTTCTGTCATCTGCCTAGGAAAAGTTAAGTTAGAGCTGTAACAGTGTGTATCCTATCTATAGCAATATCTCTATGTATATCCATATCCGTACCCATAGCAATATCTGTAACCATGTCCGTGTTCCTGTCCACACCCATATCTGTGTCTGTAACCTACCTATTTGACATCCATATATATTTCATAACCATAATTACACTCATACCCATAACTGTTTCAATATCTATGCCCTCATCTATCCATACGCATTTTCATACCTGTATCTGTATTCCTGTTTATCTGTGTCTGTGTCCACACCCCATATCCATCTCTGACCAATATACTGAAGACAGGCGGTAGACGTGCTCACTGTACAGCCCACACTCCGGTCTCTATCCGTGTCCATGTTTACAGGCAGAGCATTAACTGTGTATCCATATTCTTATCTATACACACATCCAAATCTACATACACGTCTGTACTCATTACTGCAAATCCTATGCATACCCAACAACTCTACACCATACCCATATCCCCATCTGCACCACCAGTGGCACGTGGACACATCCTCTGGTGTATAGATAAGCTATTATGAGATGTCCCACCATAAGTTACTTTATCTAGCCACTGTCTGACTCATTAGATACTAAACTGTGGAGGTGTAGGGATGGTACTAATATGACTATAATTTATGACTTGACACTGGAAGAGGGTAGTGTGTGTGTATGTGTGAATACATATGCATTTTGGGGAAGAAAGTGAGATATTAGGTATGCAGAACCAGAAGCTGGTCCTAGTGATTTTTTCACACCTTATAACTCATATGTACAATAAATGTATAAAATTTTCCCAAATTGGACAATGGTCCTAAACATCTGCACAAGATTACCAAAGACGAGCATCAAAGGTAAGAGGAAGCACATTTATGTCACCCATGGCAGAGGAAAAGTTGAATTATCTAGAACACCGAATGGAGAGTAGAACAAAGTCAAGAACAAAACACAACACTAAATGTCATCTGGCATGATGATAAGAGACGGCAGAAAAACAATGAAGACAAACATTGTGGATACCAGGGAGTCAATCAATAAAATGCTATGATATCAGCATTCCAAAATTTGAAATTGTGATTCCTCTGCTAGTATGAATAATTTTTAATTCTTATGCTTCTGATGGTTGGCAACTTTTTAGAGTTCTTTTTACCAGCTGCAAAGTACTGTAGCCCCACACACCTGGAACTCCCCAGCCTATGACTACCAAGGCAGGAAGGGGCGGGGGTCCACAGGCAGCAGACACTGGAAAATCCCCTTTCCTGACGGCCTCCTTGCCAGGTCCCCTGTGAAGGATGGAGCTCTGAGCTCTTTCACGGGTGAGAAACCAGGGACAACAGGATTGTGATGAGGGTGTGGGGTGCTGTGGGATCTTTCCAGTGAGTCTTCCCAGGTTCTTGTCCTAAACAAAGAATTGGACAAGACCCACATCAAAGATAGCAGGGTTTTACATTACTAAAGGTAGGAAAAGAAATATACTCTTCAGAGTAAGAGAGGGCCTCTGAGAAAGAGAGCCCAGGGGCCACGAGGTTAATAATGGCGGCGGGCTTTTGTGCTCTGCATACTTGAGGCTGATGTCAGAGACAGGCATCCTGTCAAAAGCCTGCTTGATTTTGCACCAAAAGAATTGAAGATAGCACTTTCTGATTGGTCCCAGGTGCAGTGCTTGGGCTTGTCTTCTGTGCTTGTGTCTGGGGTCTCGGTCATGGACAGGTTACACGCTCCTGCCCAGGTGGCTGCCCATGCCCGAATCCTCTGGCTCAAGGTGAGAAGTGGCAGGAAGAAGTGTGATCATTACCACCAGCATTTGTATTTTCCCAGTATTCCCCTAGTTCCTGCTCTGAGGATGGAGTGTGTGGGGCAGAGAGGTGAGACAAGAGTTTGACAGTCTTCCTTGACTCACTTCATGGAATATATTACCTGATTGAGTTTAACAAAGCCGAATTTCTGAAAGAGAGGTTCATTAACACTTCCATAAAATAAATGAATTTAATTACTTCAGCTTAGAAGAGGCAGTGTCAGGTGGCAACTGAAGAGAACACAGGCTCATACAGCGCACTTATTTGTTTCTGCTGTGGAAATTAAGAGCATTAAGTGACTTTGTGCAGATCCTTGGGCAGACTAATGAATGTGAGCCAGAGTTTTTGTCATGAAAAGTATTATAATTAGGAGACTATTAACTTTTTTCTCATCCAGCATTATGCAAAGAGCAAGCTACGAGCAGCTCATCCTTCAAGGTAATTAAAATTCAAAATTAGCTTTTTTTGTTTCATAAGTGTCTGATTTGATTATATCATTGTGGAATTTACATAAGTATCTGAATATTCTAAGTCCTGATTCCCTCTCTCTCTCTCTCTCCCCCCTGCTGCTCCTGTGTGGAATCTCCTTTGCTGAGTCTGACCCTTAGCGTCCCTCTAAAAGTCCTTGGGCCCAGTCTGGCGATGTGGAGATGGTAGCTTTTGCAGGGCAGGGAGATGCTGCCCTGGAAAGGGATTAATGCTGGTCCCAAGGAGCGAGTTAGTTCTCACCAGAATGGGTTGTACTGAAGTGAGTTTGGCTGTCTAGGTCCCCTGGGGCTTCTCTTGCTTACTGCTTTGTGATCTGATCTTTTCCCACTGGGATATTGTCTGCCAAGGAGGTTCCCCCACAGCCCAGCAGTGCTGCTTCCTGCTCTTGTAAGAGAAATTTTCTCTAGTAACAATGATACATGAGCTGTGCTAAACCACCCTCCTTTCCCCCTTCCAGGAGTTAAGCTGTTACAATGTGTAGCCGCCCAAGGACAGAGTAAACCAGAGGGCCTGAACTGTCAAGATAGGACAAACCTCATGACTAAGGAATTTGTAAAATATACCTTTCCTGGGCTACTTCTAT